>JADGMU010001356.1:0-40506 GCA_016920895.1 Vaccinium myrtillus | reverse complement strand
TCCAGATGGTCCATGAAGTTTACTTCCTCTGTCTGTCATCTAAATTGCATATATTTGCTTGTTCAAAGACAACCGATTTGTCAATTATTTAGACTTGTACCTACTTTTCAATTTTGTCCAAAGCATGTCAAGTTGGTCTTGTTGATTGACTCCGCATAGTGTGGTACTGTGGTGTTCCCGAGATATAACTTGATCATGTTGTTTGTCAATTTCCTCATCTCGGCCCACTGTTTATTCGTCACCTGTTCTGGTTTGTGGGACTTCTTGTTGATAACCTTTACCACTCCTTCCCTTGCTGGTTATTTTCACCTTTGCTGCCATAGAGGGCAATGTTGTGGCCATTGAAAAATTCAATTGCAAATGCCGCGCTTTTTCCTGCCATCCTGTTCCTTCTGTGCGCCAATTTTGTGCTGCAACATGGCTACATACCAATTTGTTGTGAGTTTTGGACCCACTAACAGTGAAAGCACACTCGAAAATATTAACTACGCTTAAAAGAGAAAAGAATAAGAGGAATTTACATGGTTCGGCACCAAAGTTCCTATGTCCGCGGCCAAATGAGAGTTCCACTATATGGTTAGAGTTACGATGAGGAAAAAAGGGACACCCACTCCCAAGTCTTTGGTCAAATGCATTATTTTTCTTCTCTCCCTTGCAGTTTCTCAATTCATCTCTCTAATTTCTCTGCACTGCCTTCTTTGTAGACGAAACACGAATGGAGATGATTATGGTGGCCCTCGTCATAACTTAGCAGACAGATCTAACAGTTGCTCTTGGCCTAGGATACCTCAGTTTGGTTTGGGTTTTGCGTTTACGGTACCCAAACCTGAAGTGTTTACTTGCACCCAACCCAAAAGAATACCCTACTGGTATGGTTTTCAGTGTAGCATAATCAAACCTTGCGAGGTTTGATTTTTACCTGAACTGCGACGTACCAGTGACATTCATTCCTTGAATAAGCAGACGAAGAAAAAGAAAATAATAATATGGGCAAACTCAAAGGATAAATCTGCTATAATGTGTTACCATTAACTATTCAGTCCTTTAAAATGATTAAACCAAGTAACTACCCTATAAGAGTTTACTTTCACAAGAATAATTATGTTTTGTAAGTAAGAAGCGCTAGGGTGCGATTCAGCTTGGTTTCGGGTTTTGGGCTCGGTGTGGATACTTTCTTATACCAAACCCAAATTGAAACAGGTACGGAGTAACTTTTATCTTTTAACCAAAACTCCCAAGGCGGATCGGTTGGGTTTTCCTTCTGTTTCGGATAAAATTGCCATCACTACCACTGCCTCCCAAAATAGGAGTAGTCAAGGAGGCAAAAAGATAAATTGTGGGAAAATAAGTGCTGAGCCTTTCTTTTCGATTTCAGTTTCTTGGTTGCTGCTACTGTTTGTAGGTAGGAATGGAATTGGTGATTGATCAATTGAACTGCAGAAATAATGATGGTCCGACTGTGTTGATTATCAAGGATAAAGAAGGTTATGTATATGGAGGCTATGCATCTCAACCCTGGGAGAAGCATGCCGATTTCTATGGAGACATGAAATCTTTTCTCTTTCAGCTATACCCGAGAGCATCTATTTTCAGGCCCACTGGAGCAAATAACAATTTACAATGGGTAAGTCTCTGGTCTTTTATGTGACGTTGTAATATCCAAGTATACTTGCTTTCGAGTTCTGGAATTTAAGAGCGTGGATTAGATGATGCTAAGCATTAACATGCAACCATTTCCCTTGCCTATGACTCAAATTATAGAAATGACACCATGCTCATTTTGAAACTTGCATTGGACTTGCTCTTATCCTATCGGACCCTATTTCTATACCTTTTTTGGGTTTTTCCCTTCTTTTCTTTGGTTTTCCACTTGTAAACAGTGTTCTGACTTCTGAGAAGCCCAAACACTTAGCTAACATGACTGGTCATAATTTTGATCTTTCATCATACACTCTCTCTCTCTCTCTCTCTCTCTCTCTCTCATTCTTATATATGCTGAGCCATGATGCTAACATAGTTAAATTTCTATACTTGGCAGTGTGCTGTGAATTTCAGTTCAGCGAGCATTCCCAACGGCATAGGTTTTGGAGGGCAGGTGAATCACTTTGGTTTGTTCCTTTCAGCGAACTTTGACCAAGGGCACACCTTTCCATCCCCAACTTATGGCAACCCCCATCTCTCGAGGACCAGCCAATTTTACCCAGAAGTGATAGAATGCTGGGGTGTTCTTCCGAAAGGAGCCCAACAAGGAAGGCAAGAGACCAACAAAGGTACAGTGCTGGAGCAATTTAAGGAGGATCGCCATATGCTTAACATGGTTGGTCTTGCGAATTCCAGTGAGTAGCCTGGCACAACAAAGTATAGACTTGCACCTTTGCTTGCAGTTTCGCAGTTGGTGAACGTATCATTTACGTGGTTAGGACTCGGGAGAATGCACAAGTATATCCGTTTGCTTGCAGTTTTGCACGTTTAACGTACCATTGACATGGTTACAACTTAGGTGCATGTATAAGTTTACCCTTTTTGGGCTTCTACAATATAAAGAGTGTAATATGAACAAGATTGTTTATTGCTTCCGAAACTATTTTATTCACAGCCTGTTCATGGCTCAAAGGCACGGTTTTGTCGTATTGAGAGTAATCAAATGAAAGGTGAATGGATTTGGGGTACCTGTAGTGACCCAAGTCATTACATCTCTGTAGTGACCTTAATTGTGAGCCCTTTATAATCTATATTTGGGATCGAACTATTCAATTTGTCAAGAATATTGAGAAGATCATTTATGTAAAAAATCAAATCAATTAGATATAGCCATATAGGTGGTCATATGGTCAGATGACTCGGATACCATTTATTTTACGAAAATGGACGGCCAATATCATTTACAAAATAAACTCTAAAACAAATTGTCTCAACCGTGTCTACCAATTTCCAATGATAATTTTTTTGTACCAACAGTGTGCTCAACATTTAAAAAAAAAATGAACAGTTTTGATCCCAAATAAATATTTCAGAGAGCTCACAATTAAAGTCACTATGGGGTGTAATGACTTGGGTCATTATGGGGACTCCAAGTCTCTAAGTTCATGTGTCTTCATCCCAGTAACCTATACTCTTCATAAATTTCACGTCTGTTCCATGTAGCTTGGTCCGAATTTTACTTGTCCATCTACTGTCGAATCGGCTAGAAGTTTCAAATTGGTTTCAATCAGTCTCCAGCCCGGAGATGATTGAGCTGTTAAACGGATGATTGAGCTGGAGTTTTCAGGTGTGCCCTTTCGAAGAGCAGAATTGGTGATTTCCAACCTTCCCATCCAAAACACACCAGGGGGTTCAATCTAACATTAGTTGCGATTCAACTGTTGGAAGACCGAATGACGTTGATAGCAATTTCTCACTATAATTTTTGAATCTCTGAGCTTTGAATCATAAATGAAAACTAATGATAGCGTAACAACCAATATGAGAACTAAATGATTCCCAAAGTTAACCCAGTGAGCATGATGAACGATATAGGGAAACTCAGACGAACGGATGTATTTTAGCTTCAAATATGCGTATATATAAACGACCCATGCTTACTTTCCATACAACTGATTTTTTTTTCTCTCGTGGTCAGAAATATAATGGGTCAGTCAAACTACTATTCCCATGCGAAACAAAAAACCACAGGCAGTACTTGAACTAGAAAAAAACCACAGGCAGTACTAGAACAAGAAAAAAACCCCGGTTTCTGGGCATTCAGCAGGTCTTGCATTTTCAAATCCGCCCAGGTTCTTCAAACCTTCGCGTTGCCAAGCTCAAGAGTAACAGTACCTCCACCATTTTCAATTTCACCTTAAGGTCTCTCTCATTACCTATTGAAGCCCTGGGTACTCTATGAACCCTGTGCTTTCTCTCCTCCATTTATCCGGTAAACAAACACGACCTAAAGGCCCCTCTCTCAGGTGATCTGCAAATAGTTGGAAGGCGTTGATGGGCGGTATCCATTATCGCCCGATTAGTTGGGTTGCCCACCATACACTGTTCACAATCCGTTCATCATTGACAAAACCGGATGTCGTTGATTCAGGTGACGAGTAGAGGGAGGGAAACCTGTGTCAGACAGACCTGTGCTAACCCTTCTATTAAAAAACGTCTGTAAGATCCTGTAGAGTGCCAAGACCTGCGTCAGACAGACCTGTGCTAACCCTTCTATTAAAAAACTACTGTAAGATCCTATAGAGCGCCAAGTTGTAACGGATCATAACTTCAACAGTATAAATTTTCAATCAGAGTAAAAACTACCAGAAGATCCGTCTTGAACGATTTTATTATGCAACAAGATGATCATACTCCCCATTTCCAAATTGACATTGTTCAGAATTCGGATAGCAACGCCCTTGAAAAACAAAACCCAGAAAATCGAAACACTTCCCCAGCTATGACAATTAACCACATCTTTTTTTTTTTTGAACTGCATCTAAGACTACCAAAACTGACAATATGAAAATCAAAATCCCAAGCTAAGCAAAACCGATTCGCTAAGCCCCATTAATAACTTTCCTCCTCAAAGATCATCATGCAACTATATATATTTAGACGAAAATTTTTAAAAAAATGTTGTAAAAGCCCACTCTTTTTCAACAGAGGAACCAACAAAGTTCACAATTAACCCCAACAGAGTTAACATTGTGCTAAGAATAAATTCGGTGTTCTAAAAGTCGGCCCCCTAGGCCGAGTAGTCCCCGCCTAGGCGATAGGCGGTCGATTAGCGCCTAGCAATTATTAGATCTCTTGCTAAAATCATAAAAATAAAGCAAAATATACAAAGTCAAAATTTAAACCACAAAGTCCACATTTCAACCACAAATAACCAGTACCAATAACTCATTCTACAAAGCAAAACTAACCAAAATCCATATAGAGTTACTCAAGCAACTAGATACAAATGATATGGATATTGTTTACCAACTTATATTGCAATTCAAGCCAAATAAAAAACCAAGCACTCCAAACCAAACCCTGAGCAAAACCAGTTCTCGTTAAGCCCCTTTAATAATACAAGATTGTCTTCATCTTGAAAAGACTATCATGGACCAAAACATCATACCACAACCTCCATTTCAAACGAACATAGAAAGTCACCATCTTACGACAAAATTACGCATAACCAACAAGGCACGATTAAAGTACCCAACAGAGTTAACATCAAATTGTGCTAGAATCATTAAACCAAAGGACAGCATTACTGCACTCCACATTCAAACCACAAATACGCAGAGTACCAACATAATCCCAATCTCACCAAAACCCATTAACATAAACCCTCAATCAGCATCTTCATCTCTAAATGAAAAAGGTCATAATTGAGCGTAACCAACAGAGTTCACAACTTTAGATATAACAAAAAGTTCACAATTAAAATACCCAACAGAGTTAACATCAATTGTGCCAAAATCAAAAGTCGACAAATATGCAGAGTAGCAGCAACGCATAACATAAAACCATAACTCCAACAAAATCCAAAACTAACCAAAAAGAATTACCATTTCCCTCTCAATCAGTACCTCCTCGCACCGCCACCAAATCCACCTCCACGTCCACCACCATACGGCGGCACCGACGTCACAGCAACCCCAGTATCCTCCTTCAGCACAACACCGGGCATCTCACCCATCCCGAGCGAAGCCAGCAACTCAATAGTCTCCTTGTCCACTTCAATCCTGTCAGTGATGATAGCCGACTGGTCAGGCACGAAGTCCATGCGCCTCTCTCTCTCCTCCTCCTGGAGCTTGAGCGAGATGCCCCTGACTGGACCCTTCTGGATGCGCTTCATCAAGTGGGTGGAGAAACCAGCGATCTTGTTGCGGAGGCGCTTGGATGGGATGATGGCCACTTCTTCCAAGATCTTCTTGTTGGTGTGGAAATCGAGGGTCATTTTCGAGTAGTAACGCTCGATCACTTGGCGAGAGGATTTCTTGACGGTCTTGGTGCGAACGCGACCCATGGCTGCAGAGAGAGAGAGAGAGAGCGCTAGGGTTTTTCTGGTCTGGGGCAAGGGAGGAAGGAAGGAGGAGGCTAGGGTTTGGGTAGAGAGCGGAGTGAGGATTATGGGTTTGTATATATAGCTGGGGAAATAACCTTTTGGACCCTTTAAGGTTAGAGAAATTCCACTTTCTGTTTATGTGATTTTGTTATATCAATTCGAATCCCAGATTTGTCATTTGTTTTGTCTATTACCCGAGAATTTTTTGGTGTGCCAAGTGGGTCACGTGACAGTACCCAATGCGTATTTCGACCATTCAAAAATGTTTTTGGATGGTCCAGATTTTAAATAAACTCTTCAAAGGTCTGGAAGAATTTATTTCGACCATTGATTAATGGATGATTGTAATAAGGTGTTACAGGTAGCACGCTAGATACCACGTGATACCCCTATAGTTTCGCCAAAGTAAATTTATGAAAGTACCCCTCTAGTTTCACCAAAGTTTCAATTTTGTTGCTTTATTATCAATTGCTACGATTTTGACATTCAAGTTTGTTTTTGGTCTCTAAAGTCTAAGTTGAAAATCTAATTGAAAATTACTACGTGCACCTCGCATGACCACGAAGAGGGGATATTTTTTATATTTTCACCCTTTCATAATTTATGAAAGTACCCCTCTAGTTTCACCAAAGTTTCAATTTTGTTGCTTTATTATCAATTGCTACGATTTTGACATTCAAGTTTGTTTTTGGTCTCTAAAGTCTAAGTTGAAAATCTAATTGAAAATTACCACGTGCACCTCGCATGACCACGAAGAGGGGATATTTTTTATATTTTCACCCTTTCATAATTTACTCATTAAAGACTCTTCTATCTTCTTCTCCTCCCAAAAAGAAACCCAATTTCAATTCATAATTGTTTTAGATCCAAAGCATCAGCTCATAGTAAAAAGATGAAAGCATAAAAACTGATCCATAGAATGCAAGTCCATGGTGTATTTAAGCTTACTAGAGGCATGGCTACGTGCTTCGCACGATAAGTCATGCCCGTTGCTTGGATTTTCTTGGCCAAAAATTTGTAACACAAAAGCATAGTACATGCATGCTAATTTACATTCAAATGTATCCGAAGTCTGTAACACAAAAGCATAGTTTTGGGCTATCTACACGAATGCATTGGTAACAAAAGAAAATGCCAAAATTAGCGCACGGGTGAAATCCAAACGACTTAAAACCTCTTCTTATCACAACACACAGGAAAAAAAAAAAAAAAATGAAGATCAGTTTGAAGAAGTTAAAAATTTCCTCCCAAACAAATTAAAAGAAAAGAGTGGTGCATGAAATGTCCATTTTTAAACCTCTCGTCTGATCTAGGCTTTATTCCACTCAAAATTAACAGAAAGGCCGAGAGCGGATCGGGCCCAGAAATTTCCAAAGCGATCGGGTCGAGTGACAGGTAAGGGTCAAATCGACACGTGCACAGCCCAGGAGGCCCACCATGTCAAAGGGGTAGTCGGCATTCCTGTAGTAGCACTGAATAATTTCTCTCTATCTTCTGTATTGTAGAAGTATATATATCTGTGTTTGTCAGCCCTACAATTTTTCTGAAGGAACGAAAGTCAGCCCTACATTTTTGACCAATCGGAATCCGTCAGCCATCTCAAAAATATAATCTTTAAATGAAGCTCCGGCGGGGATAAGAATAGGTCTCTCTCTCTCTCTCTCTCTCTCTCTCTCTCTCTCTCTCTCTCTCGTTTTCGTCTAAAATGTCACTTGGCTTCTTTTTTTCATCTTAATTTGATTTTTTTCGCATTTTTTAGTTTTGCATCAATTTTTTTTTGTGTAATATTGGTTCATCTCGGAGAAAGAAATAAAAAAATATAAATCATGATTGAAGCTTAATTTTTTTTAATTAAGACAAAAATAAATTAAAAAGGCAGATTTTTATACTTTTTTGTACATTATTTGGATAAAAAATAACAAACGCAAAAAAAATCAAATAAAGAAAAAAAAAAGTCCAACTAACTTTTAAAAGCCAAAACACACAGCGTGGATCTATCAGTATGTTTTATTACAGCATTCATATTACTGCCTCATTCACAAAAATGCTCCACCAAAACTGATATTTTAATCTATTAACCATCATCTGTCACAGATTCACATACAAACACGCGAGTCTACTCCTATATTTGACATCCCCACTATGTTCCGCAAGTGTCGATCGATAGAGTGTCCTAGAATATCTTGAGCATGTTTCAGAGTGCCCCTAGTGAGTCTGAAAATAAGTAGGACACAATAAGAACACTTCCTATGTGTATCGATAACGTGTTTGAAGAGCAGTGGCAGAGTCAGAAATTGAAGTCGGAGGGGGCCGGATTATGAAAGAAATCTTTCTACGATGATATTTCTAAAACTAAATCAAGTTTTAAAGGGATGATTTTGAGAAATTAAAAAATTAGTCTCTAAGGATTTTTGTTATCATATCACTTGACGAACTCAGTATCATTATCGCACGGTATCATTTCCCATAATTTAGTGTTCTTGAAATAAAAAATATTTTTACTTTAATAATTTATGTAATTGTATAATTTTTTAAAAAGAATAACTAAAAAAATATGTAAAATATACTCCAAAATATGAAATTCGGAGTGTTGGTGGTGTTGGTGGTGTAATGATACTGTATCATTTCCCTACATAGATCCGCCCCTGTTGAAGAGTGTTGGTGGTGTTGGTGTTGATGTCCGACACAATTACATGACCTTCGACAAACTATCTGTGCTTCATAGACTGACTGATCTTGATCATGAAAGTTTACTAATTTGAACCAACCAAACCCATGTGCGCAAGAATTATGATAAGTTTTACTTGTGCTTCAGATATTCTTATGTTTCTCTATATTATCATCTAGCTATCAAGCCCTCGTGAACCTTGTTTGATTCTTGTTTTTGTTTTATCAGCTGGATATCCATTTCTACTCTTCCTGGACAAGCTCCCCCATTACTTGGCACTACTTGTTTGTTCAAGCTTACTTGTTGCTTTGGTTTCCTTTAAATCGAGTGCGATGTGCAATAACAAAAGCACCCTTCGATTGTGTTCCGGCAATACTTGTGGAATCACAGATGAGGACCATGAGGTTTACTTTCCTTGTGACATATGGGTGAACATTCTAACAAGACTCCCTGGAAAGATGGTAGGCCAATGCAAGCGCATCTGCAAGCATTGGCAGGCTCTAATTGAGGAGCCCTCTTTTGTGGAATTGCATCATTTCCGTGCCAAGTCTAGACCTTGTGGCTGCTACCTTGTGATCTGTTCATGTGCCAACGATTTCAAGGATACAAATTTTTTCTCAGCCAATTACGAAGGGGGACTGGCTCAACACTTGTTCAGCTATCCGGCGTCAGGTTTATGTACTTCTCAAGCATGTGTCAATGGCTTAATATGTTTGTACGATCCTTTTTCAGATTCCATTGTCATTGTGAATCCTATCACCAAAGAAATCGTTGCCCTTCCCCCATATAATAATCCATGGAGTAGTTACACAAACATGGGCCACTGTAGCTATTATGCATGGACATCGGTATCTTTCGGGTTTGATCCTTCCACTAAGCAAAACAAAGTAGTGAATATATACCGGGTCAAGAAAAGCACTCGTGGAGTATCGGAGTTCTGTCACTGCAAGTGTGAAATCACTTTGGGCTCACACTCATGGAGAAAAATTGACATTGTTCCCCCGGTGTAGCGGCCGGGTTCATGGGGGTTAGCAAGGGCCTCCTCCACGTCGCGAAGAGCTAAAAGGGTCACTACCTCAGAATCTGCAAAACTGAATGCAGACTGATCCGCCGGGATGCCTCCGAGCGCATGGTGCCCTCGGTGGGTAGTGCGGATGTGCGGTTCTGGACGAATATAGATTTGAACAAAGTCCGCCGAACGGTTCGGTGCCGAGGACACGTCATCCACAGCTTGTTTCACAGAAAATCCTCGGGAGCTCCGCCGATCGTCGTGCCGAGCGCCCAAGGGGCTGTGCCACGCACGCACCGAGTCGGTTGACCTCGGTAGCGTGGGGGCTCGGATACATCTGGTTTGGTGGAGGCGTGTCTGACAAGCTGCATGTGCCATGATGAGGCATTAAATGCGGCAGTCACCTACTCTGCCACCGCCGCCTGCAGGAGCACGTGAGCGATGGGGGATAACTCAGGTTGATTTGACCACTCAAGCTCACCTGCCCTGACGACGGTCAGGACGTGGCGTCTGCAGCAGGGGTGGAGATCACATCACCTGTCATTCCGAGCGTGAATGACAGGCGCGTGGGGGGCGCCGAGCGCGTGGGACGCACGCCCCTCAGCCTATAAATACCCAATCACAACTACCACAATGGGTATTCCTCTCTCCGCATTTACTACCTGATAAGCCCTCGATAGTGTAAATAAAGGGGCTTATCTATCTCATTTTTGTCACACACACGCGCATAACATGTTTTATTTGATTGATATTGCGCGGAGGTTGTGTTTTTGTCGTTCACAGGTTTTTTCGGAAGAATAAAGCATTTCTTTGGTGCCACGGCTCGAACACGAGTCAATCCGTGACCCAAGGCCCAAGGCCACGTGGCACGCCGCCACGGTGCCGAGGAATTCATGAGGAAAGTCAAGGAAAAAGGCCAAGTACACCCGAGCAAAGGCCTAAGCCAAGACGAGGACGAACGGGCGAAGTACATGTTTTGAACAAGTCCTATGGATAGGAGAATTAGTCCTATGGATAGGACCATGATCAGATTGGCCACCATTTGCAAGCAACCAAGTCCTATGGATAGGAGAATTGGCCCTATGGATAGGACAATGATCAGTCTGGCCAATTCTTGTGAAGCAATGAAGTCCTATGGATAGAAGAAATCAGTCCTATGGATAGGACAGTGATCAGATTGGCCAGTCGCGCGAGCAAGAGTTCTCCTATGGATAGAAGAAATCAGTCCTATCCATAGGACCTGGGTTTTTCAGCAACTTTTGCATTCGACCAAGGAAGAACTTGGGGGCTTTTTGGACCTTTTACTTGTAATTTTGGGGACTATATAAGGTCCCAAACATCAGAATATTAGGGTATCTTACATTTTCACCTTCTCTCTCTACCTCCCTTCTTCTTCCCCACTCATTTTCTCTACCTTCTCTCTAGAAATTAGGTGTTAATCTTCAAGAACCAAGGCTACGGCCTTCATTAAAGTTGTAAGCACTCTTCTTATCTATTCAAATCTCTAATTTATTTTCATTTTCGTTATGTTTCACGTTTTTATGCCATTTTCACTTAGTATTTCCATTTGCCCTTTGAGTATGTGTGAGTAGTGTAGCAAGGTTTGGTCATGGGGTGATTAGCACCCCATGACTTGGGTTATTTTTGTTCTTCTCTCAAAATGAGCATAGAAAGTTGTTTGTTTAAGAGTTAGGGTTCGATTTTATGTATCAAAATTTAGTCTTGTTAATCTCTTTGATCTTGTGTAGGCAAGGGCTTGACTACTTGCCACACATGATGCTTAGAGTTATGGCATTCTAAGTGTTTGTAAAAATGCCTCAATGAACCCTACTCTTGATCAAGCCCATTTTCTAGAATCCAAATGTGCTAAAATGTTTAATCTTCCGGTTGAGCATGTTTAACTACATGATTTAACCGTGTAATCTTGAGAGGAACAATTTAATTCAAGTCATGGGTGTTTTGAACCCCTTGACTGTGCCTTTAGTTTAAATTAGTTAAAACTTAAAATTCCAGTCATTTTGAGGTAGAGAGAGAACCACCAAACAAAACCACCTTATAAGTTGGCCGTCTTAACGCCAAAAATCTCATCGCAAGTCAAACTTCATGCCGGGTGCATTTGGTCCCTGTGGAATTCGACCCCGGTCTTGCCGGGTTACTATGCTCTCGACGACCTAGCCCTACGCTTGGGGCGACGCTAACTACAACAAAGCTAGGTGTCAAGCACTACCCTCATAACTCCACTTCTTCACTTCTCTCTCTAGATCTCCGGTGCATTTCTTCTCTCCGGTGACTGACTTAATCATCGGAGTGCCTTCCCGGACCACCACCGTCCGGGCTAGGCACTAACGTGATTGTCTACGTGTGCAGGTGACCCTCTCCGGCAAGCAGCAACGGTTCAGGCGTGCGTTATTCTCTCCACCACCCCCCATTCCGTTCCAAGAGGTTCAAAGAGTCCATTCCGGCGAAGAGACTCCCACACCCGGCCTCCCGCTTTGAGTTTGGTGTAGATGGCGTTTGTCTTGGTGGAGTTATACACTGGAGAAACTTTGATGAGGATCCTCTTCCTGTTGATGATGAGGTTGTAGTGACATTTGACCTCAAAGATGAGAGATTTCGGGTGGTTTCACTGCCTAGGGGACCCACGTCCATGCCTCGTCTGGTAGAAGTTGGAGGCCATTTGGCTGCTTGTCTCGATCCTCCAGAATATGAAACAGTGGAGGAGGAGCTTCGGATACTAGAAGATTATGACAACTGGGTTTGGGTCAAAGAGAGGATCATGCTGCCACCAGGTTTCGTTGGACCAAAGTTTGTTCATACAAATGGCTCAATTCAGACAGGTGAGATCCTCCTACATGATCTACTACCGGATGTGTCTCCCAGCTTGGAGATCTACTATTATGGTCGGAATAAAAGAAGTTTAAGAAAGATCGAAATCGCAGGGCATCCTGCTTACGAGAACAGTATAAATGTCTTTAATTATGTTGAAAATCTGTTTTCCTTGTGAAATATTTAAAATTTTATATATCCTTTCGGTCTTTTCCTTTTCTCTATGTAAGTCTTGTTATTGCATTTCATTCGTATGAGACCTGTTTGTCGAGCCATCTGCCTAGGTGTAATTGATTCGCTTTTGGTTGTGAACGTTGTCCAATGAGTAATTTATGGGCATGCATTTGGTTTTTGGTCCACTACGCTTATCTGGGTGTTTAAAAAGATAAGTCAGGTCGTAATGTGTTCAAGTATAAATTGGCTAGACGTGCTGGCCAGCCTGAAGCATTAACCTTGTGGAATTCAAATTCAGCAATGGAAAAGCAGCGATACTAACTCAAGGGTTGGGGTTATTTTGCCAACTTTACTTCCGGGGCAGAAAGGCTACTGGTTTCCCTTGTAAACGATGTGGACCACGAGAAAGGTCCTGCTCATTTCACGTATTTTCCAACTCTCAAGTATCCCAAACCAGTTGATTCACCTCAGCCATGATGGATGTCATGCTGGTGACCTCAACTGCCCTTGCACTCAGGAAAAATGGTGCATAGAGTTCTCCCATATACTTTGCTCGGGGTTCTTCTGAGTTTCAAAACCCTAATATATGTGTGTGGTCTGCCAGAACCGGATGTCCCAGGCCGGTTTGAAAGTTCGTTTTGAGGTGTTTAAGACAAAGGATAAAGGTTGGGGATTAAGGTCTCGGGATTCTATCCGTTCAGGAGCTTTTATCTGTGAGTATGCTGGCGAATTCATTGATACATCCATGAAAGATGTTGGTCTTTAGTTTATGGTAAGTCATCCTATGATACCATGAGCGTTTTAGCTATTATTCCTAGCATAAAGTACAAAACAACCACTCCAGAGGCCTCAACAAACCCCTTTAAAATACCTCAATGAATAGTTACTCGATTAATTTACCGAGTTATTGTTCATCATCTAGTTCCATCCTTCCCGTTTGGCGATCTCTCTTGACGAGTTACTCCTTCCATCCATACATCTCTTGTCTAGAACAGGTTCAACATCCTCTCTTCTTCCTATTTCTGTAGCAAAACAGGGATGTAGAAAATCTGATGAATTTTCGGCAGAAAGATCGAGTGACTTGTATTTTTTTATCATTTTGCATTGGTTAAATGATTAGTTTAACTTTGTCCAAAATCATTTCAAAATTAATTTTCTTAGAATTAAAGAAGGCCATTTTTAAAAATAAAAAAAAGGACTAGAGGTCAATGATATATGTTCTCTCTTATTGCATGAGGAATCAATGGCAAGAGTGGTTCTTCAATGCAATTAACTTTTTAATTTATGGGAAATCAATTGATCCTTGCTTGTACAAAGAAGAATAAGAGCTTTAAGGAGTGTTATGGCTAAATAAAGTCACTAGGCTTTTTCTTTTTTCTTTTTTAATTCAATTTTTTCTCACATTAAAAAAAAAATAGTTTGTAAACTGATATCTTTGTGCAACATAGCATCCAATCTCAATTTGGGTCTTCCCCTCCCCATATCGTATGACCGAAATCCATTGGAGTATGTACAACAACTAAAATATGTTTGCTTTCATGTTTATTTCCTTTTGTACCCAAAAACAAATGAAGAGAATTAAGTATACCGCATTCTAAAACCATGTTAGAAAATAGGTGTTTGGTGTTTCAGGAGCATTACATACCCAGAATTTGTAGAGCCCACACACGTGTGTGTGTAGTTGTGTAATTTCTAGGTACTTAGCATTTCTGTTGGTGCTTTGCTTCATCACTTGCTATGCAACCAAAGAAACAGTTACTATAATTCAACTAAATTGGTTGCAAGTTTCAGTTTGTGCAATTTTAAAACCAACAAAGTAATGTTTGTTGTCAAAGGTTACTCATCAAATGAAAAAGTGAGAGAAAAACACAAGAAAAAATGAAGAGAATCCATTGGTTGCCTGTTTTCGCCGCCGAATAGGCGTGCGGGACATAAGTCTCCATAAGTTGCCGAAGCGATGCTTGATGTGAAGAGAATGCTGCCTTTCTTTGCAGGGATCATTACCCTCTTGGCGTGTTTGGTACAGAAGAAAGCACAAAAGACGTTGACATCAAAGACCTTTTTTTTAGGGATAAAATTGTCAGATCCGGATTACCTAGTATGACATGAGAACATAACAGGAGAATCATATATGCTAGTATCTTTTCATTCGGTACATTTGTTAGATTTTATTGGTGTAATAAAATCCGAAGTTTTCTCTCGCTGCTTGTGTTTGCGTGTGTGTGACTGGCTCGGGATCTTGTTCGGAGCACAGGCTCACGACTGAATGCACCGAATCTGCATTTCAAGAAGCCTGCAGATTTCAGGGCAGTAGCTAATCAGTGCATGCAGGCTCACAAATGTTTTTTCTGATCGGAATTCTTTAACAAATGTTGAACCAAACTTGTATTGTACTGTTGACATTCTGTTTTGCTTTTCTGTAATGTTTGGACATTAAATTAGGGAGATTGTTACAGTACGTCAACACAAAGGTGAACATTTCGGAATAATGATGAACCAAAACTGTTTTGGCATTAACATTTCTCTTTTGAATAATGCTGAGAGTGGATGTAAGAGTATAAATGAATTTCAGAATGGTTTTGGCCTAACAGGGAGGCATTGAACATTTCGGCCTAGTGTTCATAGGGCCATTTGGCCTTGAGATTTTTCTCGTTTTTAGGTCTCAGGTTAGTTTTTGAGATTTTAGGGAACTGATCAAAGAGAGAGAATCCACAACAGAGAGGCTAGAATTGCAAGTCGTACAGAATTTTAGGCTATAATACATCTAAATTGTTTGCGTTAGACTTTATCCCACGTCACTCACTTCAGCCACCCAAACTTGAATAAGAAAAATCTAGAGACTACTGCACCCGTAGCCAATTTATTTTAGGTTGAAATCTTCCAAGAAATCTTACAGTTTGCAGCATCCCGGTAAGTTTCGGTTTGTGCAATTTTGATTTCAAGTTCAGGTTCATAGCCAAAGTTTACTGACCAAAGGAAAAAGAAGAACATTAGAAAAGAGAATTTGTTGAAGGCAATAAACATAACACTTGTTCAAGAGAACTTTTTCTTCCATGCCTCTCCCAAAGCAACATTGGTAAGACTGTAACCTCCATCAATCACAAGGTTCAACCCGCTCACGTACTTGGACTCGTCGCTTCCCAGGTACAACGCGGCTTGTGCAGTGTCTTCTGCCTCCATCATTGCTTCTTTCAAATTAGCACTCTTGCAAATAAACTCCTCCACCTCTCTCTTCGTCATCCCAAACGCTTTCCTCATCAGAGGGGTCGCGGTTGCAAAAGGAGAGATGCAATTGACTCTTACCCCATGCTTCCCCATCTCGACACACAAGTTCTTGGCAAGTCCCACCACAGCATGCTTCGTTGCCGAGTAGGCGTGCGGAGCGTCCCCGTAAGTTGCTGTAGCGGCGCTTGATGTGAAGAGAATGCTGCCTTTCTTTGCTGGGATCATTACCCTCGCAGCGTGTTTGGCACAGAAGAAAGCTCCAAACACGTTGACATCGAAGACTTTTTTCATGCTTTCGTAGTCAGTCGATAAGATTGATAGATCCATGTTACCTGGTACGACAAAAGAAAATAACATGTCAAAATAAGGAAATTCAATAATCTATTTTGCTATTGTAATCAAACTAATTCATCACTGTGCAAAATAACAAATTTGACTCTCTAGTACTTTGCCATGAAATGGCCAAAATTTGAAATGATTGAGGGGAAGGATAAATATGGCAATAGGGATGAATTAAAATCAAATAGAAGTGAATGAATTTCAATAAATTGAAACCTCTGATCTAAAATTGTGAGCTACCACATGCATTCGACAATACTACCTGGAATAGCGGCATTACTAAACATTATGTCGAGCTTTCCATACTTGTCAATGGCAGTTTCGACGACTTTTCCCACGTCGGAATCACTACTAACATCGCAATGGACATAGGAAATTGCTTCCTTGTGTCCAATGCTTTCACAGAGGGGGTGACCAAGGTCATCCTGAATATCTGCAATCACAACCTTAGCACCATGTTGCACAAAAAGCCTGACACAACTTTCTCCTATACCACTGGCACCACCTGTTATTACAGCTACCTTGCCTTCTAGCCTGCATAAAAGAAGAATTAAAATAATGACAGAACAAGGAATTTGGTTTAAGGGTGCTTGGATTTACCAGAAACATTGTTCACTTTAAATTTCCAAAAACTTTTCCAAAAAGATTCTTTCCCCATCTCTCATCTCTCCAATCATTAATCACATTTCTCTCTCTACTCATACCCCTATATTCAATCATTATTCTCATTTCTCTCTCTATCTCTCTCCAATTATTACATCTATCTCTAATTATTACTTTTTCCAAAAATTCATCCAAACACTATCTCAAAAATATTTTTCAAAATATTCTTTTCAAAACTCTCAACCAAACACAACGACTATATTTTAAAAATCACCTGTTACTTCTTAGAAATCAATAACGAGAAAATATAGCTTAGGCCAAACTAAAATCGAGACATTTCTTCGCTTGAACGACCCAATTCAAAAATTAATGGCTTGCGAGTGGGAATCGAACCAAAACCAAAGGCTTCCTGACCTAGGGGTTTATTTGGGCAATTTTTTTTGCTTTAAAAATCAAATTTATTGAACGGGGCATATGGTGCTTTCCTCTATTGTGTCTTGGACTGTTAGGAAGATTTTCCAACTTGGAAATCTTTGTCAGCCCCTAATTTTGTGTAAGATCGGTAATCGTTCATCTACTTTTGTTTGGCTTGACAACTGGCATCCATTGGGCCCTTTATACAAGAGGTTTGGAGAAAATGTTTGCTCTAATACTGGAAGATCTTTAATTAGAAGTAAAGGTATCATCTATCATTCATAATGGTGTTTGGAATTGGCTTAGAGAAAGGGAGAGATTAATTCAGTCCTGTGGATTTTCTTCCCGATTTGTCTAGGGAGGACTTTGTGGTGTGGCTCCACTCGTCCAATGGGAACCATACTTTAAAATTTGCATGCAATGCCATAAAAAATCCCAGTGCTGTTAAGGAGACCAACGACCAAACCAAACCAAACCAAACCACCCGACTCGACCAATCCGAGTAGTTCTTCGGTCGAAGCCTGACTACTAGTTTGGTCGGTCTCAGGCCCCGTTCTGCCAAACCCTACCAATCATCGGACGGATGAAACCCGACCAAACTCGACCCATGATGAACAGCTCTACATGTAACGCCTCGCACTAGCTAAATTGCTGAATGTTTGGCCTTAATCACGTGGCTCAAAAGGTTCACCTCGAGTTATACGGTCTAAATTGCTGAACGTTGGCCTTAAACACATCTGTCTGATTGGGTGCATTTTGAGTCTCTGTGGACCTGCCGCACAACATAAACTACCATGTGTCCAAGAACAAATCTAAGCCTTTCATTGAACTAGAAGAAGACCCCTCTCTCTCTCTCCCCCATGGTCTCGACTGTGTTGCCATTACCGCCAACACTAGCTATCAAATCTGAAAATTAATTTGATTAAATATCAAGATCCAATTTGATTTCGAGAGCCGCCGATCGAAGGGAAAAAAAAAAAAAAAAAGATTTCGGGAGCCGACCAAGAACAAATTAACACTTTACATTTTCAATTTTATGGGGGTTTTTTCTTGTTGATCGGCTTCAATTTTCATGGTTGACCTAGTGATCTTCTGTAATTTTTGGTCTGATAGAGAGAGAGAAGAGGAAGAGAGAGTGGAAGGCTGAGGTTTGTTCTTGGACACATGGCAGTTTAATAGCATGGGGGCAGAAGATCCCAAGCCTAATTTGATGCAAGTTTTACCGAAGGTCTGATATATTAACAACGCTAACCACGCTCTGATCATTGATCAAGTCTCAGTACTACCCTAAAAGAGTAAAAGTTAGGCAAATACATCCTTATCGCCACCGAAACGCCCCTATAGTGCAGCATTGGAGGCGTCAGATGTGTTTTTAACGATACTGATTTTATCTCAGGATATCTAAGTTGTCTATTGTCAAGATAAAATTCGAGCCAAATATTACGGAGATCAATGACTTGAATAGCGCCCTACAGGAATGCTCTACAACACCCCGAATCCAATGGCCACCTGCTCACTTTTCCCCATTTTTTAGTGCTAAAAACCTGCTCACCTTTCATCCGATTAACTAGTTTTTGAAAGCATATATGTGCATTAAACTCTTGTTGTTATTTCGAATATACAACTAAACGAAATAACGAATAGAGGCGTACCGTTTGGCAATGGGCATCAGCAAAGAGGAGCCGGCTTTCATCATCTCCACTTCTCCAGTTATCCCTTGACCGTAAGCCAAGCTTGAAGTGAATTTTTATAAGGATCTGATACAACGAAATTCTATTAAAATCCCTTCAGTAGACTATTGAGTGATATGATGGTTGTCCTCTATTTTCTTAAAGTCCAACTTGGACTATGAAACGGTAGAAAAGTCATGCAAGGGAGCAATTTTTCAGCGCTCGCGAGCGCGATGTAGTTTATTCATTTTGGTTTTGGACAGTTCGGATTATGGAGAGAGAAATAGGAGAGAGATGGTTTCAAACTCGGCCATCCAATACACTTTTGGACGGTCCGGATGCAACGTTCGGGCACTACATAGGCTCGGCCACGTGGTACCCATTCGGTACCCAAAAATTTTCCATGCAAGGATATCATAAATCAAGTTGAAAAAAAAGGAAAATGCTTAAAGAAACCCGGGCTTGTGTTAAGATTTAAAAAGTGTATTAAAATGTGTGAAAATTGTATAAAAGTTGATCAAAGTCTTTTTCTGTGCTTAATGGAAACCCTGTGAGCTTCCGTTAGCAAGACCGAAAGAAAAAAGATATCAGAAACTAATCACGTGTCATTTTTTCTTTCAAAGCTAAGTCTCGGCACCACGTCTGACAACTTTCCCTTCATTAGGAGTACGCTTTTTTTTTTTTTGAACAGAGGTCATTGGGAGTAAATTATAGAGCACATTTGGAGCCGTACAATTTTACAACACGTGGTAAAGCGAAATTGATTTTGGCACTTTTTAAATTACTAACCACATTATAAAAGGGAGTGTCAAAATCAATGCCCGTGTTAAAATAAGGAATTACGTAAAACCATGGACATGGCTATGGATACCGACCTAGGGTACCAAATACGTACATAGTGGTATGTGTGGCCTACTTTTAGGTCCCACATGAATAATTCGAACCTTTCAATAATTTTATGGGTGTTCCTGCAAAAAATCAGCTCAATTGAATATCCGTAAGTGGATGATCCAATATTTCAATTTTTTATTCACAATTTCGGATCCTAAATTCCGAATGAAAACTTGGAATAGCACCGTTTATTTGGGAAAAAAAGAAAAGAAAAGAAAAGAGCAGCACTGCCAAAAAAAATGGTAAAAAAGGGGAATAAGTGAACCCTGAAAAAGTCTGTTCCCACAAACAATTGGGAACAGATCATGCATAGACATTCTTGCAGGGCCCACCTCAAGTATTGCAAAATTTATACGAAGCATTCACTTTTTTTCTAGATTTTCATAAAAAAATCAATTCAATAGGATACAGGGAATGGATTTTTCAAAAATTTTAGGGCTAATTACTCAGTTTTGCCCTACCAATCTGAGAAAATCTTTGGCAATATCCGTTTGAGTTAATTTTGTGCAAAAACCGATAATACTGTTTTAAGAAAAATACTAGTACCATGTTTATCATCTTTGGGGATTCGGAATTAGTCCCGTAAAAAACGTTTGTGCATAATGGAGTAATGGTAGAGACAGTAATTAATATGTACAAACTATTACACTAAATGTGTATGTCTGTCATTTGTGTCCATACAGATTTGGGGAACTAGCTTACATAGCTTACTGTTTCGTTTTTTCTTTAGAGAATGTGAAAAGGAAGGGTCGGTAAAAGTCAGTTGAGGTTAATTATTGCTCCTCTAGGCCAATTTGCTGCACAACACAAATCAATTATGTTCAGCAACTCGGAAATTGTTACATGTTACCCGATTTCTAAATTCCAACCCTGCTGAAAGAGGTAAATTTACTTATTTGCTTCGTGTAACCTAGCACACTTCCCAGACTACCTTTACACTATTTTTTCCCCAAAACTCTCCCTCTTCAGATGAACTTCCCCATCACCTCCCTCACCACCAACTCCTCTACACCCATCAACACCCACTGCCTCTCCAACAAACCCATAGTACGCCACCCACAGAGAGAGTCTGACCAGCGACCACCACCCTTTCTCCTCCACCAAGACCGATCAAAAGGTACCAATCTGAGTTGGACTGAGGAGGTTGGAAAATTGGTAATGATTTGGTCGTAATTTTAGAAACATATCTCCAAAATGGATCATAATGGGAATTAATATCGAATTTCTTCACCATATTCAGTAAACAATTCTTGAAAAATGTAACCTTTATCAGCAATTTTAAGTCGAAATATGGTTTGGACATTAACTCCCAAAATTTGATATACATTTCGGGGTTTGACTACCGAATTTTTAGTGCAATTTCAATAGTTAATTACCGAAAATATGAATGTTTTTCAGGATTGTGCTACCGAAAACAAAGTGAACGCAGACCTCTCCTACAAATTAATGGGTTAACTCTTGGCTCATTTTTTGATCGAAAATCTTCACCATGTACTTCCATGCTTTCTTGCATCGCTTCGATCTTCTCTAGGGCTGCTAAAAAAAACCGGTGAACCGTGAATCCGGTCCGGACCGAACCGATCCGTACCTTTTGGATTTTAACCGTGGATTAATGGCCCGGACACGGATTCAAAAATTAAAAAACCGTGACTTTTGGATCGGACACGGATTTTGATTTTGAAACCGTGGATTAACCGATCCGGACCGTGAGATTTATATATATATATATATATATATAATTTTATCACTTTTATAGTTATATAGATATTGTTAATTTAGCAGACTTACGGTTTGGTTGTACTGTTGTAGCAGTTATGGTGAACTGGAAGTGTTAATCTGCTAATTATTGCTATTGTCTTTGTGAGTGAACTGGAAGTAACTATTTGTTATCCTTTATGGTAATATAAGTTTGTGCCTTTGTTTGTTCAGTTATATAACTATCTGCCTTACTGCCTTTGTTGTTTTTTATTGGGGTTTCCAACTTTTGAATTTTCTATTTAGTGTATTTGCTACTTGCTAGTGCTTTACTGCCTTTGTTTGTTGTTTTTTTCAGAATAAGTTGAAAATCCGCGGATTAATCCGGAACCGATCCGTGACTCGCGGTTCGGATTGGAACCGAACCTTGAGACTTTTGGATCGGGCACGGATTGTATTTTCAAAAAACCGTGACTCACGGATTATGATTGGATTCATGCCAATCCGACCGATGCGGACCGTGAGCACCCCTAATCTTCTCTATTGGTGGAGTTTGAAGTTCCTCCATTACTCTCCAAAATTTATTCTTCAAGAAGTAATGAGTGGGATTGATCTGGGTTTTTTTTTGTTAAGAGATGAGAAAGGAGGAGGAATGTATTTGGTTTTGATTTATTGAGGAGTATTGAGGAGAATGAAAGATTAAAAACATAAAGGGAGGAAGAAGAAGATGACCGTGAAGAAGAGGGGGAAGAAGAAGAATATGAGTAATTTAAAGGGCGAAATTGTCTTTTTGCATGAGAGGATTTGATATTTATTTTTACCGGGATGCATGTAACAATTCACAGGTTGCCAATAGAATCACCCTTTTGCAATAACTGACACTTGCACAGAAAATCATTTATAAAGTAGGCGCGTGGAATACACTGTAGACAACCCTTTGGGTTGTTTCTAGAATTTGCCTTTTTTAATTTATCAAACCATCTAATTAAAACTCGAATTACTAGATTTATTCTTAAGAAAATTATCGTACGAAGATTTCTTTCATAATCTGGCCCCCTCCGACTTCGATTTCTGACTCCGTCACTGCCTACATCATGTGACCGTCCTTTTATTGTACTATCACCTACTCAAACCACTTTCCACACAGATCTTTATATTTTTTTTGACACGGAAATGAGAAGATTATATTAATGAACGCCCAGCGGCACTTACAAAAACGGAATTCATTACAAAGATCTTGGACAAAGCCAAACTACTCATCTTAATAGAGAACAAGAAACGCACAAGGCAATCGATGTGTTTCACCATAACCCAGACATAGTCTGACGCAAACAGCGGCACTTACAAGATTCATACCTAGAATCTGCATCTCTGAAGAGACTTAGTGCTAGTTAAAGTTAAAAGACTGTAGACACCCCGATTTTTGAACCCGGGATGCGCTTGAGCATTTCCAATGATGATGAAACGGACCAATCATGACTACCCGAAACTTGTAAGAGTAACTTGAACTTGATCAAAATCAGCCAAACACCACCCCAAGCAATCAAAATAGCCCAAACCAACCCAAGCATTGTTGAACCAAACCAAACCATCAATCTGCCATCAAGAACCTAGAGCGCTCAAGCTTGAGGCTTTGAACACTCAACCCTGGGAAAACACCTTGAGCGCTCAAGCCTACGGCTTTGAGCGCTCAACTCTGATCCAGTCAGCAATCTGCAGAGTATCTCATCATGAGATTTTCTGCATGGGAGCGTCTGGGGTGATCTTATACGATCCTAATACGTATAATACACTCTACCAACTCTAAAACTACACCTAAAACTAGTCCTAACCCACTTTCAAATACAAACCCACTCTCTCTCTCTCTCCTCTCTTCCCTCCCACTCACTCTATAAAAACTACCCAACACCCCTGGTTTTGGGGTTAACCATTCTCACACTCCAGCACTCTGAATTACACCAGAAAATTGTCCATCTCTCTCTCTCTCTACAAAACCACTCATTCACCATCAAAACCACTTACAAAACCACTCTTCAAGTTCTAAATTCGATCCTTAATCTTCAATCAATCACATACATTATCCAATTCATCCAGAACATCAACCAAAACTTCCACAATCATCTGTTCCTAAGCCCAAAATCAAGTTCAAGTTTCCAACCAAGTTCAAAAGGTAGTTAAACAAGTGATAAACTCACTGTCTTGATCCATCTGAGGAAGACTAGTGAGTTCAAGCAAGTTATTTATACTTGCATTGAACTCACGAAGGTCTAAAAGTTGTTCAAAAACAGTTTTCAAATCTGCAGTTACAACAGGGGTTGAGCGCTCAAGCCTCAGGCCTTGAGCGCTCAAGCCCAGTTCTGAACAAGTTTCTGTTTTGCTGATTTTTGTGCTCTCTCTTGGTTTTGATCATTATTTAAGAGTTATCTATGTTCATGTGACCCTCAAAACAACTTATTTCTATTTCAAAATCACATGCATGAACATTGGTTAGCTATTTCATGATGATCAAAAATCAAAACCTTTGCAAATCTCATTTTTGGGTACAAAACGGTGACTGAATCACCTTAAATTGCTCCTGTTTAATGTGCTGAAGGTCCTGAGAATCATCAAACACCCATTTTCAAGTCAGATATCAGAAAGCCAGATTATGGCTTGAGCGCTCAAGGTCATTCACTTGAGCGCTCAAGCTGTTCTTGGGCAGTTTGTTGATTGATAGTTGATTCGATGATGGATCAAGGATTAATTCCTTTCTGGTGTGTGTGTGTATTGATATATTTGTGCTTGTAGTCTGAATCTCCCTCTCATATACTCTTTTGGGTGTTTTCCCTTGCTAGTTTTGTAATGATGCTTCTCTTTTCATCATTCTTTGAGAAATCAAACTCATGTGTTTTAGTCTGTTTATCTGTGAAAAGTGTTTATAAATGTTTGATTTTACAAAGAATGAGAAGAGAAATTATAAGAAAAGGGTTAAACTCACAGGAGTCAGGAACTGGTTTGAGCGCTCAAACTGGTTTAGGAAGATTGAACGCTCAATCCATCATCTTTGAGCGCTCAAGCCAAATTCTGGTATCCAGATTACAAGTTGATCAAATTAAGTCTCATGTTCATAATTTCTGGAATTGTTGTACAGTTTCTGTAATTTTTCATTTCTTGTAAATATTTGTAGTAATTTCTTTTGTCATCATCATCAATCACTCATGTAAAATATCATGCACAAGCATCCACTTTAGATTCACATTTTATATTTTGTTTTTACTGTTTACGTGATTCCCATCCTCGATTCCTTATTTTTGTGAATAAATCAAGTTTCAAATATTTCCAAAATCCCACAAAACATTGAGTAGAGGCCGGTTCACGGACCGGGCGAGAGGGGTGCCGTAAAACCCTTCCCCTCTCGTAACCAAACCCCCGAATCCGAGAAATCTTTGGTTTCACGATGGCTAGTAAAATCTTTTTCAATGGGCAACGAGACATATTTTTATCGGTTTCTCGGGTTCGGACCTTAAATCCGGGTGGCGACTCAAACAATCATAATCCTTTCGAACGCAAACCGAACCGTTTTCCAGTGGGCCGTCCACAAAGACAAAGAATACCTAGACGATCGGATGGACTCCAACCAAACATGCTCGCACCAATGAACTCCCAAAACTACAGATCTTCAAAGCCGCCACGAGTTGCCCTGCCAGCGATATCATGTACGGTAAGAACACTGTTGGCACAGATACCATTGTAAAGCAACCACGCCTGAAAGTACCCGATCTGTAGACGAAAATTCGTCCGGAGACTAAACGCAGATTTTCAGGGATCAATCTCTATCTACTTGCACCTCTACTAATGTTCAGGGATCAATCTCTATCTACTTGCAAGGTTTTTAATTAAAATCATAACACAGCTCTGTATGAACGAACCTTTAAAGAGTTGATAGAACCTAAAAGTTTTCGAATATGAAACATTAGAAAGGAGTAAACTCCTAAATCAAATACTTTAACCACCAAACCGACCCATTAGATTTTAAGATGCTATGGTTGGAAGTAACGGGGCGTTTGGCTGGTGGATTTGATTTTGGGTGGATATAGAAGGAGAGCGGATTTGAGGGTGGATTTGTAAGGAGGTTGGGCCAAGCTTCTAAGAAGGATAGATTTGTAATGAGGTGTTTAGATGGTTTTTTGAGAAAGAGGATTTGGAGGGTGGATAAGAGGGCAAATGACTAAATTGCCCTTAGTTTATTAATTTCATTATAATTACAAAAAATACATGATAATTAGAATAAATACACAATAAATACATAAATATATTTGTACTACATTAGATGTTAACAAAACAATATTTCCAGGGAAAAAAATAAATTTTTTACTTACAAAATATTTAAACCATATTATTAAATTAAAAAAATTATTTTTTTCTGTATCGTTCCGAATTTTAGGCAATAAAGATTAAAATTTATAAAAAAAAATATAGAGTAATATTAAAAATCAATTTTAAAAATACTATAGTAAAATTCTTTCATGACCCACATTGTGTATAATTTATGAAGAAATTTTGTCGAAATTAGATAGTACTCATTTACAAAGAATTTTTTTTTTTTCATTTGTTCTATCCTTTGAACATATCCGTTGGATCAAACAAAAGAATATCCTCCACCGTCAGATCATGTGGAATGGTCTAGAAGACTTTGAAAATTGAGAACACACATGAGCCATTAGCCCGTTACTCAGTTGTTCTTTCTCCCCTCTCTCTCTCTCTCTTTCTCTCTCCCCCACAACGGAGTTAATTTTCTCTGGCCGAAACATGATCGAAAGTCTTGAAATCATGATCGTGGCGGCCAGTAACTCCATTTTTCAGGTGAGTTTGAGATCTACCTTTTATTCTCTTTGTTTCCCAAAACTGTGTTTTTGAAATTTTGCTTCCCCATGTCTTTGTTCAACAATCACCGGTGAAACCCCACATCCGTTGTGATCGGCGAAACCCACAGTGGTGGCTTCAAACTGATCGATCCGGTCCAAAAAACAAAGAGAGAGGGTGGATTTGGAGGGGTACTTTGGTACAAAATACGCCCGGATTAGCTAACGACAGGGGTGAGGCCGTCGTTAGCTAATCCACCTGCGGGTGGATTTGGAGTCCCAACAGTAAATTAGTCCGGGGGAGGAAAGTTTTACCCTAACACCGAATATGAGGTAGGACCTAGATTTGTAATCCGGCCGCTTCGCAAATCCGCCAGCCAAACAGGCCCTAAGAGATGTTAGGTGTGTCAAGATTCAAATCTTTAAAAATCCTAGTCAATAGCCGGCCTTAATTGTTGTTTTTCGTTTACATCTTCACCATCTGATAGAGAAATTTTTTTATATGCCAGTGGGTACCGCGTGGTGCCCAAACGCTGCATCCAGGCCATTCAAAAGTGTTTTGGACGACCCAGATCGAAAGCCTCTCTCCTCCTCTCTCTTTCTCCCCTTTGTCTCTCCCATTTCTCTCTCCATAATCCAGACCGTCTAAAATCAAAATGGACAGTCAGATGCGCGCGTGCGGGTACCACGTGGTATTGAAAAATTGCTCTCTGATATTAGGTGTAGAGCAGAGAAAGAAATTGTGAGAGGGAGATGTGGGCCTGAAAGATTAGAGGTGGGACCCTGTTTTCGACTAGGACTTCAGGAGTACTGTAATTGGAGAAATTAACAAGTGCAACAAATTAGGAAAATTTTGTGCAAAAAAAGCTAGTGAATAATGCATAATTTTCATTTTAGCAACTCACATCTTTTTCAACACTCCAACAATAATATCTATTTGGAAATGACTACAATACACACCCATTAAAGATGTGTACCATATGCACCTATTGTACGTTCCAGATCGTGTCACCTCATTAGCAATCGTAACATTTTTTTAGTGTTTCGTAACTTTTCAGCAATAACATTTTGGTGTGTTTCGTAACTTTTATAAAAAAAAATAACTTTTTAAAAAAAATCGTAACTTTTATAGGGGTGCATATGATACACACCCAAATACGGAGTGCATATTGTAGCATTTTCCTATCTATTTTATCTATAATTCATTAAAATATTGATTTGAGAGAGTGAGAGAAAAGAAAAAGTAAAAAGGTTGTTAGAAGAGAGAGAGAGAGAGGAGAAAAAAAAAAAAAAAAAGGTGGTGAATAGTGCCTAGGTAAAAATACCTAGTCACTATTCATGGACGTATTTTACCTTCGGCTTTGTTGAGACCGTTGGAGGCTTCATTTTAAATTTTGGACTATGTATAATACCTAAAAATGTCATTTACCTATTCTCTTGCTCTAGCACCTATTCTCTTGCACTTGCTAGAGCATCCACCCGCTAGGTATTTTTTGGGGAGAATTCCTTGCCATTTCTGAAAAATGATAAAAGAAATTGCAAATTAGGTATCATGCTCACAATGTCAAAATTCTCTTAAATTTGTCAAATACTAATTTCTTGGTCATATATGGCAAAACTTATGGCAATGTTGCAGAGAGAGAAAGAGAGAGAGAGAGGTAGGTGTAGCACCCCTGCCATATATTTGGCGCAATGGTACTCTTTATTGCCAAAAATAAGAATGGCAATGGAAAATTATATTCGTGCATGGATGCTCTTATGGGTATAGGTGGAATAAAATTGGTCGTTGGGAAATCGAATAATGCTGAGAGTAAATTTAAGAGTAATGTATTTCAGAAGGTTTTTGCCTAACAGGGAGACAGTGAATAATATTTCGGCAGCTGCTTAAAAAAAAAAAAAAATTCGGCAGTTGATCATATATAGGTCATTTGGCCATGGGGTTTGGCTTGTTAACCGATTGGGATATTTTTAGGAAACTGATCAAAGAGAGAGAATCCACATATCAACCGGCTAGATCACAATTTGAGGTACTAGAACTATATACTATACTTACAAAATCACCAATGTATTTTTCATCGTTATCTGATTTGCACTCTCATTGACATTATACTATAATGGGTTCCTACGAAGTTATTATTGAAATCATGAATCATTACTCTTATTATGGCCCAAAGCCATCGAGATCGAGCCAAGTGTGTTTCAATGGAAAGCTGGTGTATTCTGGTTTCAATAAAAATTCTCCTTTTGAAGGCAATCCATAACACTTGTTCAAGAGAACTGTTTCTTCAGTGCCTCTCCCAAAGCAATATTGGTAAGACTATAACCTCCATCAATCACAAGGTTCATTCCGCTCACATACTTGGACTCGTCGCTTCCCAGGTACAACGCGGCTTGTGCCGTGTCTTCTGCCTCCATCACTGCTTCTTTTAAGTTCGCAATCCTGCAAACAACTCCTCCACGTCTCTATTCTCCATCATCCCGATCAGTTTCTGTAACATAGGGGTTGCCGTTCCAAATGGAGAGATGCAATTTACTCGTACCCCATACTTCCCCAATTCGACACACAAGTTCTTGGTAAGCCCCACCACTGCCTGTTTCGCTGCCGAATAGGCATGCGGGACGTCTCCGTAAGTTGCTGAAGCGACACTTGATGTGAAGACAATGCTGCCTATCTTTGCCGGGATCATTACCCTCGCGGCATGTTTGGCACAGAAGAAAGCTCCAAACACGTTGACATCGAATACTTTTTTCATGTCTTCATAGTCAGATGATAAGATTGATGGATCCGTGTTACCTAGTGTGACAAAACGAACAATAAAGCCATTAGATTGCATAGACAAGAATCTAACTCTCCACTAGGAATGACAACAAGATGAATTTATTGAGGAAATCAAAATCGGAATTTGAACAGAAGTGAGTTTTGATAAATGAAAATTCTGATTACATCCTCAAAAATAAATTACGACCTACTACATTTAACACCAATATTACCTACAATACCAGCATTGCTAAACATTATGTCGAGTTTTCCGTATTTGTCAATGGCAGTTTCGACGACGTTTCGCACGTCGGAATCACGACTAACATCGCAATGGACATAGGAAATTGCTTCATTGTGTCCAATGCTTTCACAGAGGGAGTGGGCAAGTTCATCCTGAATATCTGCAATCACAACCTTAGCACCATGTTGCACAAAAAGCCTAGCACTACTTTCCCCAATCCCACTGGCACCACCTGTTATTACAGCTACCTTGCCTTCTAGCCTGCATAAAAGAAGAATTAAAACAATGAAGGAGCCAAGGATTTGGTTTAGGGGTGCCTATTTGACACAAACGTACGATATTTTAAGAAGGCGAAACTCAATTTATTGATGAAGAACAAAATGTATTCATTAAGTCTCAAGAAGCTATTAAAAAATGAAAAATGTATTGTGTAATTCGATGTAAAGAAAGATTCAGCTAAATGACACTCAAACAGGGCTGGCCTTGACTTTTCGCAGCCTGATGGAAAATGAGAGCTTTTTGTTGGACTACTTTAAGGAGTATCAAAGTAGGAGATTCTTAAAAAAAAATTTAAAAAAAATTGGGGGCCTAATTCCTAAAGTGGTTGCACCTTATTTCGAACTGAACTTCTTTTTTGTCTTTAATATTTTTTATTTTTGCTCTTAACCAAAAAATTTGTACTTTTAAATTAGGCTTGTGTAGGCGAATAATTAATTTGGTGCAAGTTTTTTTACCATGATAGATCAACCACGCTAACCACGCTCTGATCATTGATCAATTCTCAGTACCACCCTAAAAGAGTTAGGCAAATACACCCTTATGGCCACCTGCTCACCATTTTTCCAAATAATAACTAGTTTTTGACAGCATATATGTTCACTCTTAAACGAAAAGAGTAATCTCTCAAGGCAGAATTGGAGTCCTTCCTTCGGGGCATGCCAGACTTCCCAATCTAAGTTTACACCTGGTGAATCAGTTTCATTTAAAGTCCTTTATGTCTGGTCTTTCCACTCTGGTTTAGTTGGTTATAGCTAGAATTCGTTTTCGGACTTAATTAGGCTGTTGTTCTTCGTAGACTGAATGACCTTGTTCTCTTTCCTTTTTTCCCCATTTAAAAAAATTCTTTTAAAAAAGATTCCTTCTTTTGAAAAAGAATCTATCTATACTCATTATCTCATTATTTCATTTCTCTATCTATCTCTCTAATCATTATCTCATTATTCTCATTTTCAAAAATTCAATCAAACACTATCTCGAAAATTCTTCTCAAAATTTTCTTTTCAAAACTCATCCAAACACAAATAACTTAAACGAAAAGAGGCGTACCGTTTGGCAATGGGCATCAGCAAAGAAGAGCCGGCTTTCATCATCTCTCCAGCTTCCAAGTTATCCCTGGAGCACAAGCTGAGTAGATCTGCAAGATTTGTTTTGGGAAGTGATAAGTTTGGTAGTAAACAAAAATAATTCAACACCTAACTCGGGAAAACAAATCATAAAAATATGTTGAGCCAAACTTGTAGAGAGTTAACCTTCTTCTTGTAATATGTGAATAATAAATGCGAAACTCCACGTGCACACAACTTGAGGGGCACACTTAGGATCCCACACAAATATTTCGTTCGGAATTCTAAATGGAAAGTTGGAAGATTTGATCAAGAACTTACTTGCACTTGCACCCATCCCATTGAATTGATTTTTTAGGGGCTATTTCGAAATATAAGTTTAAAGTATAATTAGTTTGTGTAGGATTCTAAAGTGGGCCTCACAAGCCGTCTGTGCACTACAGTAATGATGAAACAAAGGCCCTAGGCGTGGAACGGAGGACTACATTAACTTTCTCAGAATTAATCAAAAAGTTTCACTAAAACACCTTAAAAGATGGAATATAGTTTTCTAATCTTTTGGAATTTTTCGTATTTTCATAGCAATGATTTTACTTGAATTAGGTTTTATTATTTTAGGCGTTAATTAAATTGAAGAGATCGATTATTAGAGGTATTTTGATAGTGGGAGTAGAGCAAAGAAAGAAATTGTGAGAGGGAGATGTGAGCCTGAACAATAAGTCGATCTCACACCCCACTCACACCTCATTCTGTGAGATCTACCTTGGGGTATTACAAGAATGACCAGAGCCGCTTAATTTGTTAAAATATACAAAGTTCGAGATATAGCTTTCTGAATGGATGCCGAGTGAGAAAATAAGGACCATTCGAAAATGCGGGATAAACATATAGTAATAAAAATTTGAGGCGGTTGACAGTCGAAAAGCCTCTTATTCCTGTTATTGCCAACTCATGTTAATTATTGCATTGGGAACCTCAACATAGCTAAGCTTAAACAACCCCCTAAATGGATAACCAAAAATTGTTGTGGCAAATTTTGGTTATCCATGTTTTGTTATACCATTGGGGATACCCTTGGAGAAGTTCGTTTCTGTTTCTCTTTACAAAATTTGATTTCAATAGAAGTATTCTGATAATCAAATTTCAGTAGACGATGGGATATAAAAGTCCAAGCTGATTACGGGTATCGTTTCAAGAGCAATTCTGTAACGACCCGAATTTTTCCAATAAAAGCTCTAAAATACACTGTATTTTACACACTTCTAGACCCTATTTTCCTGAATACAAAATTACATCAACCAAATAATACAAAAATCATCCGAATAATTTCTCCTCTAGAAAATTCTCTCAACCAAATAATTAATCCTCAAATCCTGTGATTTAATCTCCACTAACCCTGCTCCACACCTGAAAGATAAAAATTCTCTCAACCAAATAATTAATTCTATTGTTTTAAGCTATTATTTTACGTATTGTATACTTTTCGCGTAATTACAGGGACCAAATTGGTACTCGAGTGAAACGAGTTAAACAATTACTAAATTTACACATTGGAGGACAAATTGGTTGCAAACTTGCAAAGTCCTAGTTTGCGCAATTTTAAAACCAACAATTCAGGTTCATAGCCAAGTTTACTCACCAAAGGAAAAAGAAAAACTCTAGAAAAATTCTCCTTTTGAAGGCAATCCATAACACTTGTTCAAGAGAACTGCTTCTTCAGTGCCTCTCCCAAAGCAATATTGGTAAGACTATAACCTCCATCAATCACAAGGTTCATTCCGCTCACATACTTGGACTCGTCGCTTCCCAGGTACAACACGGCTTGTGCCGTGTCTTCTGCCTCCATCACTGCTTCTTTCAAGTTCGCAATCTCGCAAACAAAATCCTCCGCCTCTCTATTCTCCGTCATTCCCATCGTTTTCTTCATCATAGGGGTCGCCGTTCCAAATGGAGAGATGCAATTTACTCGTACCCCATACTTCCCCAATTCGACACACAAGTTCTTGGTAAGCCCCACCACTGCCTGTTTCGCTGCTGAATAGGCATGCGGGACGTCTCCGTAAGTTGCTGAAGCGACACTTGATGTGAAGACAATGCTGCCTTTCTTTGCCGGGATCATTACCCTCGCGGCATGTTTGGCACAGAAGAAAGCTCCAAACACGTTGACATCGAAGACTTTTTTCATGTCTTCATAGTCAGATGATAAGATTGATGGATCCGTGTTACCTAGTGTGACAAAACGAACAATAAAGCCATTAGATTGCATAGACAAGAATCTAACTCTCCACTAGGAATGACAACAAGATGAATTTATTGAGGAAATCAAAATCGGAATTTGAACAGAAGTGAGTTTTGATAAATGAAAATTCTGATTACATCCTCAAAAATAAATTACGACCTAACCTACTACATTTAACACCAATATTACCTACAATACCAGCATTGCTAAACATTATGTCGAGTTTTCCGTATTTGTCAATGGCAGTTTCGACGACGTTTCGCACGTCGGAATCACGACTAACATCGCAATGGACATAGGAAATTGCTTCATTGTGTCCAATGCTTTCACAGAGGGAGTGGGCAAGTTCATCCTGAATATCTGCAATCACAACCTTAGCACCATGTTGCACAAAAAGCCTAGCACTACTTTCCCCAATCCCACTGGCACCACCTGTTATTACAGCTACCTTGCCTTCTAGCCTGCATAAAAGAAGAATTAAAACAATGAAGGAGCCAAGGATTTGGTTTAGGGGTGCCTATTTGACACAAACGTACGATATTTTAAGAAGGCGAAACTCAATTTATTGATGAAGAACAAAATGTATTCATTAAGTCTCAAGAAGCTATTAAAAAATGAAAAATGTATTGTGTAATTCGATGTAAAGAACATTCAGATAAATGACACTCAAACAGTGCCGCCCTTGACTTTTCGCAGCCTAAGATGGAAAATGGGAGCTTTTTGTTGGACTACTTTAAGGTAAGGAGTATCAAAGTAGGAGATTCTTAATAAAATTAAAAAAAAAAAATTGGGGGCCTAATTCCTAAAGTGGTTGAACCTTATTTCGAACTGGACTTCTTTTTTGTCTTTAATATTTTTTATTTTTATTTTTGCCCTTAACCAAAAAATTTGTACTTTTAAATTCTGCTTGTGTAGGCGAATAATTTGGTGCAAGTTTTTTTTACCATGATAGATCAACCAGGCTCTGATCATTGATCAATTCTCAGTACCACCCTGAATTAGGCTGTTGTTCTTCGTAGACTTCAAATAACATAAACGAAAAGAGGCGTACCGTTTGGCAATGGGCATCAGCAAAGAAGAGCCGGCTTTCATCATCTCTCCAGCCTCCAAGTTATCCCTGGAGCACAAGCTGAGTAGATCTGCCGTTTGAAAAGAGGCGTACCGTTTGAATCAAGATTTGTTTTGAGAAGTGATAAGTTTGATACTGTAGTAAACAAAAATAAGTCAACACCTAACTCGGGAAAACAAATCATGAGAATACTTGTAGAGAGTTGACCTTCTTCTTGTAATAATGTGAATAATAAATGTGAAACTCCACGTGCACACAGCTTGACGGGCACACTTGGGATCCCACACAAATATTTCGTTCGGAATTCTGAATGAAAAGTTAGAAGATTTGATCAAGAACTTACTTGCACCCATCCCATTGAATTGATTTTTTAGGGGCTATTTCGAAATATAAGTTTAAAGTATAATTAATTTGTGTAGGATTCTAAAGTGGGCCTCACAAGCCGTCTGTGCATTACAGTAATGATGAAACAAAGGCCCTAGGCGTGGAACGGAGGACTACATTAACTTTCTCAGAATTAATCAAAAAGTTTCACTAAAACACCTTAAAAGATGGAATATAGTTTTCTAATCTTTTGGAATTTTTCGTATTTTCATAGCAATGATTTTACTTGAATTAGGTTTTATTATTTTAGGCGTTAATTAAATTGAAGAGATCGATTATTAGAGGTATTTTGATAGTAGGAGTAGAGCAAAGAAAGAAATTGTGAGAGGGAGATGTGAGCCTGAACAATAAGTCGATCTCACACCCCACTCACACCTCATTTTGTGAGATCTACCTTGGGGTATTACAAGAATGACCAGAGCCGCTTAATTTGTTAAAATATATAAAGTTCGAGATATAGCTTTCTGAATGGATGCCGAGTGAGAAAATAAGGACCATTCAAAAATGCGGGATAAACATATAGTAATAAAAATTTGAGGCGGTTGAAAGTCGAAAAGCCTCTTATTCCTGTTATTGCCAACTCATGTTAATTATTGCATTGTGAACCTCAACATAGCTAAGCTTAAACAACCCCCTAAATGGATAACCAGAAATTGTTGTGGCAAATTTTGGTTATCCATGTTTTGTTATGCCATTGGGGATACCCTTGGAGAAGTTCGTTTATGTTTCTCTTAACAAAATTTAATTTCAATAGAAGTATTCTGATAATCAAATCTCAGTAGACGATGGGATATAAAAGTCCAAGCTGATTATGGGTATCGTTTCGAGAGCAATTCTGTAACGACCCGAATTTTTCCAGTAAAAGCTCTAAAATACATTGTATTTTACACACTTTTAGGCCCTATTTTCCTGAATACAAAATTACATCAACCAAATAATACAAAAATCATCCGAATAATTTATCCTCTAGAAAATTCTCTCAACCAAATAATTAATCCTCAAATCCTGTGATTTAATCTCCACTAACCCTGCTCCACACCTGAAAGATAAAAATCACCGGGAAGTATATGATACAAGAGAATAACAATGCTTGCACTTAAGTGGAATCAATAAATAACGATTATCAAGCCGATTTCACAAATCACAAGGGACCTCATACCCAGTCCTCCTCAGTACATGATCAGTGACCCCCCTCACCCTCTTCACCTAGCCTACCTAGCTTTCCTGGATAGGCCAAGATATTGGCAAGGTCTACTCGATCGTCGTACCAAACAGTTCCATGACACTCCAGCCAAAAATATCATTTTCAATCACAAATATTCCACTTTCAACAAAATTTCACATAATTGAACAATGATACGAGATATTCAAAAGGAGTACAAAATGATATAAATAAAAGAATTTTGGAAATGGGAAGTATATCGTATACTCCCCGAGTTAACTCAAATTGTGATCTAAACCGTCAAAAATATTTCCTCCATCTCTAAGATCATTCCCTACCCTCTCATACATGCATGGGCCAAAAGGCCACTGGTTTCTTTCTACCCAATTTCGTTTCTCAGTCTTCTTAATTACCACTCCCATGTATATATATATATAAGCACGAGTATCATAAACCCACCAATATATAACTCCAATATTTATTGTACAACCAACCACTTATTATTTGTTAATAGCTACCCATACCATCACATGCACTCCTATCTTACACCAGCTGAAAGTAAAAGCAGGGACAAAATAATTGGTTAGGCATGGGGTGTTGCTGGGAACACGTGGGAGGGAGGCAAAAGAATTAGGAGAAGAAATGGTATTGGAATAAAGGATGGTGGTCATAGCTGTTCTGACCGAAAAGAAATAGAAAATGGAATTGAGGTTTTGGTTTGCTTTTAAATATAAAAAATTAAAAGAAAACTCAAAATAATAGTAAAAATTAAATAGCCAAATATGGAATTTCACAATAAAAAATCATTTTCGGAAACCAAAAATATGGGGCATTACAAATTTTGTTCACTCTCTTAAAAGAGGGTAAACAAAACCCTCCCTCCTATTAGTTGAAACGTGTGAGTCCTACCACAAAGTAATGTTATTGTTACCAAAAAGTGTATTACAGACGTAAACATGACATTACTTTTTAGTTGGATCCACACCAATTCAACCAACAAAATGGAGGATTTTGTTCACCCTCCTTTACAAAGGGTGGACAAAATTGCACTCTATAGTTTGTGTTCGCAAAATGTTAAATTAAAACATAATGAGGATGCCTCGCAAAGTTGCGGGTAGTTGATTGTGCCACTGATCAGTTGGATACAAATAGATTCACATTTGAGAAATACCAACAGAAACGCAAGAATTGCAAGTCATACAGAATTTTAGGCTATAATACATCTAAATTGTTTGCCTAAAACTTTACTTCACGTCGCTCACTTAAGCCACCCAAACTTGGATAATAAAATCTAGAGGCGGGCAATATACACATAACAGTCATTCAAGAGAACTTTTTCTTCAATGCCTCTGCCATAGCAATATTGGTAAGGCTGTAACCTCCATCAATCACAAGGTTCATCCCGCTCACATACTTGGACTCGTCGCTTCCCAGGTACAACGCGGCTTGTGCTGTGTCTTCTGCCTCCATTACTGCTTCTTTTAAGTTCGCAATCCTGCAAACGAACTCCTCCGCCTCTCTATTCTCCATCATCCCGATCAATTTCCTTAACATAGGGGTCGCCGTTGCAAACGGAGAGATGCAATTTACTCGTACCCCATACCTCCCCAATTCGACGCACAAGTTCTTGGTAAGCCCCACCACCGCATGTTTCGTTGCCAAATAGGCGTGTGGGGCGTCCCCGAAAGTCGCTGAAGTGACACTTGATGTGAAGAGAATGCTGCCTTTCTTTGCCGGGATCATCACCCTCGCGGCGTGTTTGGCACAAAAGAAAGCTCCAAACACGTTGACATCGAAGACTTTCTTCATGTCTTCGTAGTTAGTGGATAAGATTGATGGATCCATGTTACCTAGTGAGACCAAAAAAAAAAAAAAACAATAAAGTCATTAGATTGCATATACAAGAATCTTACTCTCCGCTATGAATGACAAAAGATGAATTGATTAAGGAAATAAAAATCGAACCCTTTCTGAAATGAAATGTTCTTCAAGAATTTGACATTGAATTTGACTCCAACATTCTTGAAGAAAATTTATCTTTGGCAATTTCTTTCCAAAAAAAAAAAACAGAGAGGAGGAGAATAAAAATAGAAAAGAGGGACGAATTAAAATCGAATAAAAGTGAGTTATGATAAATAAAAATTCTGATTACGTCCTTAAAAATATCTAACATTACGATCTACTACATTTAACACCAATATTACCTGTGATACCAGCATTGCTAAACATTATGTCAAGTTTTCCATACTTGTCAATGGCAGTTTCAACGACATTTTGGACGTCGGGATCGCGACTAACATCGCAATGAATGTAGGAAATTGCTTCCTTGTTTCCAATGCTTTCACAGAGGGAGTGACCAAGGTCATCTTGAATATCTGCAATCACAACCCGAGCACCATGTTGCACAAAAAGCCTAACACTACTTTCCCCAATCCCACTGGCACCTCCTGTTATTACAGCTACCTTGCCTTCTAGCCTGCACAAAAGAAAATTTTGCCTAACATCTCATTTTCTGGACTATACTTAACCACCAATTCTTTGAAAGCATATGTCATCCAATTATGTGGCTAACTATATTTGATCATCCTGGCTTTTAAACTGTGCTCAACGAGCTCTATAAATTGAACTGTTCAAATCATCATGATAGTATTTCAAAGTGTCTCATCGAGACGCACTATAATCCTAGAGTGCATTAATGCAATACAGAGACCCCACCTGGAACACTTTGGTTTTTGTATTGAGTGAGTTCATTTAATAAAATGTCACGTGCAAGGTGAAATTGGTCTTTTCAACTTGGTCAGTTATTTTTGGCCGGCTTATAAAGAAAATCCCGAAAAGTATGTACAAAAACTACTCAACTAAATCTTGAATGTCCGATGGATCTGGTTTTTGGATAAATACATGCTTAGAGAACACTATGAATTGAACAGTTCGGGTGCCGGATCTTTGTGTAATTCAAAGAGAAAAAAATGTATAATAATGGTTTTCTATTTTTATTTTTTTATACTACAAAATCTAAAAGCAAGTGGAGTAATGGAAACCCGTTTAATAATAGAGGGACGTTAGAGTAAGGAAAAGTTTCTCCGGAAATGTCAAGAAGGGAAATCGATGGTCCAGATTGAGATCATTGTGAACCATTGATTTCTTTTTTCTGGACATTTTCGAAAAAAACATTTCCCGAATTCTTACATTTTTTATAATAATATTTCATGTTGAGAAAAGAGTAACAAGTTTTCATCTTCTTTTCATATTTTTGCAGTTAAGAAAAAGATGTCTCACTTGTTTTAAGAGGAAAAAGTGTTCATGTGATGTCATCTTTCCCCATCACATCTAGCAAACCCAGGTAACTGTCTAAGTACCCACTGCCACTACCTTCGGCGGAAGCTGGGGGTGGTGCACACACGGCGCGGCCGCGCCAGCCACTTTCCGGCAATCTGAGACGTTCACCGGATACCTCTCGTTGAGTACTATAAGTGTTTAAAAAATCAACTTGGCCGGATGTCGTTAAGTGCCTAATCGGAACACAAATAGATTGAACTGAAATGGAACACAAATGTACATAAACACTGAATCTAAATCAATAAACCCATTTTTTTCAATCTATTTGTGTTCCGATTAGGTACTTAACGATATCCGATCAAGTTGATTTTTGGTACAATTATAGTACTCGACAAGGGCTATCCGGTGAACATCTCGAATCTCCGAAACGTCGGCCACCCCGACCCTGGTCAGTGGCAACCAAGTTCGCCAAGAGCCGTTTTATCCTAGGACGAAGACGCTGGGGACTCCTACAACACCCACGGTAGGCAGTGAATCTTTGTTAAGGAGACTGTGGTATCACACAGGACTTGGTTAATCCGTTTCATCACTCTGTTTGTATCTCATACTATGTTTTTCATATTTTTCAATTCAATTTATTCAAGGCTAAATTCCACGGAGACCCCATCATCTTTACTCATTTTTCATGGAGTCCCCTAACCTTTAAAAGCGACCTAACCAAGGTCGTCAATCCCGTACCGTACCGGCCGGTACGTACCGGATTTGGCTATAAACGGTACCTTGACCTCCCAATACCATTCCGTCTTCAATACCGGGCTTACCGGCTGGTACCGTCCGTTTTGGAAGATCTGTATAGCTCCGACGGATTGTGAGTGATTGATGCTTGTCGCTGTCGCTGTCGCTGTCGTTGTCGGCCCTTAACCAGCCCTATTTTAAAGTAGTATTACAATAATTCAAAAGGTTCCTATTGTACTCCTATTTTCTATTATTTTTTATTATGAATTTCTATTGGATATTTTTAACACACAACCCTCTATACAAAACTTGTTTTTCATAAAATATGCTATAAAAATATAAAAAATATCTTTTGTATGAAATATGCTATAAAAAGTATAATTTGTGTATAAAATATGCTATAAAAATATATTTATAATTATATATAATGAAAATAGCGCTAAATCCGTGGCATCTTTGTCAATCATGGCAAACTCCTGCACCTATCCTCTCTCGATGACTCCTCTCACTAGCTAACCATCTTTGTGTGCATAAGGGCTTCGCCTCATGGATAAGACTTGAGACTTCGAAAATTACTCCCTTCAAAGATCTTAATTCGAAATTTCTCAGGTGCTATCAAGGTGTTATCAATTTATTAATTTGAGGCGGTTCATTTAGTGTTTTGCATTAGCTTTAAATGGAACCTCTGCTAAGCGATGGTGAGATTGATGTCTCAAGATTAGTCGAGGTACGCATAAGTTTACCCAAACATGCACCTGGTTAATTATTAAAAAAACCCTCTTAATGTGTTCACCCTTGCCTTGATGAGTTTGGTCTAATTTAATTTTTGCTTGTATTATTGATGGTTAGTGATTAGTGATATTATGTTTAGCTTTTTGTGAATTGTATTTTGAACTAATCATGTCTCAAC
>JADGMU010001355.1:0-116532 GCA_016920895.1 Vaccinium myrtillus | reverse complement strand
CATAACATTACATTGTTCCATAGAAACAACACCAAATAACATGATATCATCAGCAAAGAACAAATGAGATAGACAAGGTCCCTCAGGGGAAGCTTTAATACCTTTCCAATGATTAAGGGATACTCTCTGGTTAATACTAGCAGAGAGTCTTTCCATGCAAATAACAAAAAGGTAAGGTGAGAGTGGATCACCTTGACGCAAACCCCTCTCAGGTTTAAAAGGGGGAAGGGATTCACCATTCCAAAGAATAGCAGATTCAATATCAGTCACACAACTCATGATAATAGCAATTAAACCTTCATTGAAATGGAAATATCTCAGAGAGTCAAGCAGAAAATCCCAAGATATTCTATCATAAGCTTTATGAAAGTCAATTTTCCAAATCATACCACCATTTCTAGCTTTGCTATTCCTAAGAGTGTGAATAATCTCTTGACAAATAATAACATTATCAGTAGTTTGTCTCCCAGGAATAAAACTAGATTGAAAGGGACTAATAATGTTGTCCAATAGGGGTCTAATACGATTGACAATAATCTTGGAAACCACCTTGTAAGAAACATTACTCAGCCCAATAGGACGAAATTGAGTAATAGACTCAGGATTATCCACTTTGGGAATAAGCACAATATTGGTACGATTCATGTCTTTAGGGATAACTCTGTTAGTAAAACAAGATTGAATAAGAGTGCAAAAAGAGTTCCCTATAATATCCCAATACTTATGGTAAAACAAGGCCTGGTACCCATCAGGACCAGGAGCTTTATAGGCTCCAATATGTTTAATAGCCATAAAAATCTCATCTCTAGAAGGGGTCCTGTCCAGATTATCATTATCTTCAGGAGATATCACATTGTGAACCCAATTACTCCAATGCATAGAAGTATTATTAGTGTTGTCACAAAAGAGGGTAGTAAAATGATTGATAATCAGGTGTTTAATATCATTTTCATTTTCAACCCAAGTGCCATTCCCATCTTTAAGGGCCAGAATCTTATTTCGTCTTCTTCTAATAACAGTAGAAAGATGAAAAAATCTAGTGTTACAGTCCCCTTCAAGAATCCATTTGGATCTAGATTTTTGAAACCAATGGAGTTCCTCCTGCTTTAAAATGTTTTGGTAATCAGTGGAAATTTCTTTTTCAAGGAGGAACAGACTATGAGAGTAAGACAAGCTTTGGGATTTCTGAATACCTTCAAGTCTAGCAAGAAGCTGTTTTTTCTTGAAAAAAATGTTACCAAAAACCTCCTTCTTCCAGGTTTGAATATTGTCAGTGAGGTCCATCAGGTTGTCAGTAAAAGAGTCTGTGGGATTATTCCAAGAGGTAGCCACAACATTTATGAAATCAGGGTGGTTAGTCCACATATCCTCAAAACGAAAGGGTTTAACTTTAAAATTAGAGGACGGGATTCCTTCAGTAAGAATAAGGATAGGGCAGTGATCTGAGTAAACCCTAGGAAGGTTTTTAACCACAGCATTAGGAAACATCAAATTCCAATTACTGTTACAAACAGCCCTATCAAGTCTAACCATAGTGTTAGCCAAATACTCATTGTTAGTCCAAATAAGTTTAGGGCCAATGCATCCCAGAGATCTATGAAATTACAAGAATTCAGAAAATTAGAGAATTTATTACATCTAATAAAAGAGGTACCTCGTTGGAAGCTTCTCTTTTCGAACTTTCAAATGATCATTAAAATCTCCGACCAAGCCATTCCTTGCTATCATGCTTAGCCCTTTCTCGAAGGTCATACCACATCAGGTCCCTACAGGTGGGGTTAGGACTTCCATACACAACAGTGAAGATCCATTCACGATGATCCACTCGTGTGATCGTAGCATGAATGGCCTGGTTCGTGACTTCAACTGCAGAAATAGCAACCTTCGTGGGGTTCCACAAAACCCAAATGCCACCCGATCTTCCAATGGGGTCCGAAACGAACTAGCAAAGTGAAACCCTTATTCGTGAAGAAATTGTTCGAGAAGATAAAGGTACCTTGGTCTCTACCGAACTAACAAATCAGGGTGATGGCTTCCAATAAGCTCCGCCATGTTCCTCTTAAAAGCACTATTTCCAGCACCTCTACAGTTCCATATGAGGCAAATCATGGAGAAATGTTTAGGAAGGAAAGGAAGGGGGAGGAGCTCATTCCATCCCACACATTTCTTGATCTCCATTTGGTCCCGTACTGTGCCGTTCTGACTTTCCAGATCCACCACATAAAATGGGACTCCTGCTACGTTGCAACTTTGGCGCCATCACTTCCATCTTGACTCTCAGAGTCGACCAAGTGACCCTTACTAGGGCTCCTCCTTCTTCCTCGGGTTTGATTAGGGTGCAAATCGGCTGATGGTGGAGGTGGGAGGTCTCGATTTCCATTGTGTTTAAGCTGCGATGAACTTTGGGGGGGGGCTTTTCTAGAATGTTGGCTAGGGTTTTGTGTGGGTGAAGAATGGAGTACGGGAGAGGGCGTGCTTTGAGTAGTATTAGGTTTGATGGTGTTATCAAACAACGAGGGGTGGGTCGAGTTGAGAATCTAGGGTTGGGCTATTAGAATCCGGACTTAAAATACTTGGGCCTTTACCATTTTTCACTTTAGCCCATGTTTTGGGCTCACTAGGCTTGGGCTCATTGTTATTTTTACTAGTAGCATGTGGCCTTTTGGAAGAACTAGCCTCATACCAATTCGATGGTGAAAACGATTGCCTCTTGCATCCATCTTTTGAGCATTGGGGCCTTGTGATTTTCCATTATGGGCCACTTGATTTCGGTCGGTAAATCGTTTTCCCGTATTGGGCCTTCTGGGCTTTCGTTGAACTAAGGTCCATTGGCCATAGGCAGGGAGTTGGGCCGAATTGCCCACACTTGTCCTCTCTCCAGTTACAGGAATACTAGCCGTTACCGGTGTCTCGAAGCTTGTTCTCCAACCGGTGGGGTAGTTTTAGTTCCCCATGGGCACTTGATCTTTTACGGGCCTATACGCCCCACACCCGAAGCACATAAATGGGATGTGCTCATACTCCACACGATAAATCTTGCCTTCGATTAGAATTCTGGACTTCACGGGTTTACTCAGATCAATTTCCACACAAACTCTAGCATATCTCCCTCAGTCTGTTTCCACAATAGTAGAATCAGCCCTGATGGGTCGACCCAAAGCGTTTAGCAATTCAAAACATGTTTTTTTCATAGTAATATTCCAGGGGAAAGTTGGGAAATCGAACCCACACCGCCGTCTTGATTTCGTTCCTTCGTCTGGTTTGAACCTTGGTTCCCATTCCCTCACAGTGATATATTGATCATTAATGATCCAAGGACCTGCTGTGAGTACATGGGTTCTATCACAAGCCATATCAAATTTAAAAACCACAAAGCCCAAACCAATTTCTAGGGCACTGAAATCCCCTTGCATATCCCAAATAGACCTCACTTTGGTGCAAAGGGACTTATAACCAATTGGATATCCAATTGGTTTAACGATGATAGCATTTTTCCACGGTTGTCTTCCATAGTTAAGAAAGCTTTTAGGGATTTTTACCACAGGAATCCCATCAATTTCTTCTTCTTCATCTATGTTTTCCTCTTCCTCTGTTATCTCTTCACCAATCGGGATGGATTCAACATCTTCAGAGAAAGGAAATTCCTTTTCCCTTGAGGCAATGAGAGCTTGTTTAAAAGAAAGTACCTTATTATTTTGCACACCAGCCCCCTCAGAAACCTTCTCCTGGGTAGGTGTTTCCTTTGAAACATCCTCAGAGTTTTTCATAGTTGTGTCTTCAGCTTGTGACTTTTCTATTGTAGGAGTATCCTCTGCCATATCTACCGAATAATCGTGGTCGTTTTTCACTTTCTTGGTACTGCGAATGAGATGATCTTCTTCCTCAGTCGTGATGTTCTCCGATGAAATTCCGACGGGCAAGGTAGTCGTTACCGGTGAATGAGCTGACATATAGACGTTAGGAAGCAAACAGGACTTTCTCTCACTAGGACTATCTGGGTGGTCTATGACACCGTTCAACACCAAATCTTTCACCAAATAGGCAACGGCTCTATTTGTTCCATTGAGACTTTTTTCTTGTTTCCGAAGAAGAGGAAGAAGAGGATGAAAATGAATTGACAAAATGAAAAAAAAAAAAAAAAAAAAACAGTTTTTGACAAAATGGTGGGAAAATTTTGGAGCCAAAATGACAAAAAAAAACAGTTTTTGACAAAATTTTAACTAGAATTTGGTTAAAATGTGGTTTTCCATTGGAAGGGGTGATATCAAATCAAGTTTTTGACCAAATTTTTACTCAAATTTGAGTAAAAATTTGGTGTAGGAGTGGAGATGCTCTTAATCTACTACTACATTTGCTGTTAACGTACCGCATGAGAAGGAAGTGGCCAGGTTGTGCCAGAACCATGTGTGGAGCCAGGAGAGAGAAAGACAAAATGGTACTCCAATTGGAAAAGGCTATAATACACTATTTATTTGAGTGTGTATCATACACACCCCTATAAAAGTTAGTACGATTTTTTTTTAAAATTCATGATTTTTTATTATTATAAAAGTTACAAAACACACCAAAATGTTACGAGTTATAGAAAATGTTACGAATCATATTGCTGAGAAGTTACGAAACACTAAAAAAATGTTATGATTGCCAATAAGATGACAATATCTGGACCATACAATACGTGCATATAGTATACACCTTTAATAGGTGTGTATTGTAGTCATTTCCTAAAATATGAGTTAACTTATGAACAGTGGCTCTTTAGGGCATCCACGTACAGCGGACTCTTAAAAAAGCTCTTAAGTGAGACTCCTAACATTTAACAATTCATTTGCTCAATCACGGTCTTCAATGGGCTATCCATAGAAGCTCCTAAGGATGACTCATTAACATGACCCCTACCATGTAACGACCCGGATTTTTAGCCCTATTTTTCTTTTTTTTGAAATAGTCTTATTAATAAAATTTTTGTAATGGTTAAATTTATTTTTGTGATTTAGTGGTCCTAATCTAGACTAGATTATCCTAATCCCATTACACTATCCGGTTACTCTAGCCAAAAATTCAAAACTATATTTTGTCCCAACTAAACCCAAAACCCATACACATCAAATTCAAATTTCCATCACATCTATCCATCACTCTTGTTTTGCCATTTTTGGCCATCCCTTTATCTCCTTCAATTAGATCTTTACACACCCCAAATTACTTTCCCTTAACCCTTGAATAATAAGCCATACTCACACACTCCATTAACCACTAGATTTTGGCCTAACCAATAAATCCCATTCCCATTTCCATTTTTCAGAGAGAGAGAAGCCATTCCCCATTTCATTTTCGGGTAGCCCATGTACGCTTCATAAAACTCCATTTTTATTCAACTTGGAGTGGTTTTTAGGCTTAAGTTTCTAAACAAAAGTTGTAGAGGGCGTCGAGCACTTGGATTTCGGTATAAGAATCATCCAAATCGGTTGAGTTTTGAGTGAGTTATAGCCTTCCAAAGTTCAGTAAAAATCTCGGGCACATTTTCCAGACAGCTCTCTGCTCTTCCGTAAATCTCCATTTTTCTCCTCGGTAAAGTGGATTTCGGGTTTAGATTCCTTCACAACGATTGTAGATCACTTCAAGCCCTTCGTTTTAGGTTCAAGAATCACTCAAAACGGTTGAGAAATGACCACGTTATTGCGGCCCGAAGTTTCTGGTCTAGTCAAACCGAGCAGCTCACTGAACCTTTACAAATCTTCATTTTTCTCATTGTTGGAGTGCGTTTTAGGCTTAGACTTCTTCATCAACGTTGTAGAGCACTTCGAGAGCTTCGCTTTAGACACAAGAATCGCTGGAAACGGACGAGGTTTGAACCCGATAACGCAGCCCAAAGATTCTGTTCGCAATGGAGTTCTTCATTGCCACTCGAAATACCACCGGACCTTACCGTCGAGTTTTTCGTCCGGACCAAAGGTAGAAACTCGTACCCAACCTATTCCAAGCTTTTGAATGAGTTAGAATAGTCTAGGAGTAGTTTATAGTTGATGGGTTAAAGCCCCAAGTCAAGGGTTTCACGAAACCCGAACAAAACACATGTTGCTTTGTTTTTCAGTGACGATAGTCCGGACCACCCTTATCCCCGTCCGGACTACGGGTACAGAATGTTCCCTCCAGTTTTGACTTAAATTCTGTAATTACAGTTTAGCCCCTTGTGTTCCTAGTTTCGACGGTTTTGACCCTAAACCATGTTTTTCATGCATATTAAGCCCTAGATTCATTTTGGTTCATGTGTTTAACTTCTCAAGCATGATTAGGACTTATTCAAAGTGTTTATGTGAGATTTAATGTGTTCATGTTATGTTTAACCTTGTTCTTGTTCTTAGTTTTAAACTTAAGGGTTAAAAGTGTAGTTTTATAAAGTATGTGACTTAATCTACAAAGATATTTATGTTCCTACTTTTTATCAACTAAATGTCACTACTGGAAATTTAGGAGTTTAACGAAATGACCAGAATGCCCTTCGGGTGTAAAATGACCATTTTGCCCTTGTGTGTGTAAATTACATAATGTGTAGTTTTGTACTTAGTAAGAAAATCAAGGAATTGCGTTTTGTGACAAGTTAGGACTTTATTAACCAAAATAAAGTATCTTTACGTATTTACCCTTGTCGGTGGCAAAATTTCATTATTGCCCTTGTATTATGTTTATTTACAAAAAGGCCCCCAAAGTTTGTAAATTACGCTAAGGACCCTAGAGTCGTGAAATTATGTTGGACTCCCTTGTACTTATTTAAAATGACGTTGGGGACCCTTACTTTATTTAAGTTACGTTTGGACCACAATAGTTTGGTAAATTACGTTTTGGTCCCTGTAGTTTGAATTTATTACGTTTATACCCCTGGTTTTCGATTACTTGAATTTCGTGAACTTGTGAATTGAGATATTCGGTCGTGACCCTTGAGATATCGTTATCGCTTTGCTTCTACTGTTAAGTGCACTTTCCATAAACGTGTTGAATGTTAGAATGGACAACTAGGTTCCCGGGTTGGGTGATCGTACGCGGATATCACATAGACGATGAGGTTAATGGAAAAGTGAATTGGAATTGATTGATGGGGAGTTACCCCGAGATTGTTGTTGAATGGCAGTTTCGCCAAGTGATTTGTTTCGGAGGATTGTTTGGCAGCCTGCCTTGATTTCGAAACCCTAGGATGTGACACTCTGTGATTTGCTTCATTTGAATTCTGAGGCGTTATAAGGGTGGAAGTATTATAGACCAGTTTCGGCTATATACCTACAGGACCTGGCAGTTGCCATACGTAGCCCAGTGGTACAGTTTCGTCCCTGGGAAATTCATCCTTGCGAGGCGGCTGACGGCTGGATTAAGTACGTAACTTATACCTTCCGTCGGGGCCCCCGAGTGAAGGGCAAGCAAGGGGGGAGTAAATCACAGTTTGGTCATAGTCCTTAGTGGTTAACCGGGAGGAAAGTTCTCTAGGTTGAGAACTTAGATGAATATGTAAGTTAATGGCTAGTAATGAAATCAGCTATGTGCTTTACGATTTATTTCCTGTTTATTCCTTTAATTATTGTTTTTCAATCATATATGTTGTACGTGCATGTTAAGCAAGGGTTGGGAGGGTTAGAGTAGCTATTGAGTGATTTATCGCTCACGGTGTTACACTTCGTGTGACCCTGGCATAATACCATGATGTTGCTTTGCGACTCGGACGTATTATGTCAGATTGTGATCAAGCAGGTACCGTTGGTGCCGTAGGAGACGATTATTTCGAAGTCGAGAGTTTTTCCGGCAGAACAAGCTCGGGAGGAGCCGTGGAATCCGAGTTAAACCTTAATCAGAGAACCCACCCCTTTTATTTTAATGTTGGATCCTTAATATTAATTTCTCAAACCGTACTAAGTATTTTGTAATGGGATGCACTTCACGTTTTCAACGTGCACTCGATGGAAACTCTTTTTATTAAATTAATCCTTATTAGTTATCTTAATTAATGCTTCCGAATTATCGGGGCGTTACATACCACATTAGCTAAATTTAGGGAGGTTGTTGGGAGTGAGGAGAAGAGAGAAGGAGAGGAGGGAGGAGGAAATGGGGGACCCACTTGCATTTTTGTGTCCATAAATAATCTTAGAACATAGTCTAAGAATCAATTTTAGAGAGTCCGTTGTAGGACTTTCACACTCCTAAATTAGCATATCCTTAACAAATAAAATTGGACCCCACTTTTGCCTACGTATCAGCTTTAGGAGTCATTTTAGGAGCCGAATATAGAGAGCTCTCTGCAGATGCCCTTACAATCCATTTCATCGGACAACAAGCGAGGCTGATAAACTACCCTTTTGTCGTTTCACTCGTTCGTTACTACTCCCTCCATCCCAATTTAAATGTTCCTTACGGAAGACCATGTAAATTTGACCTTAAAAAATAAAATACTTTTGGAATTACTTTTTAAATTTTTTTTGTACCGTTCAAAAGATCTTAACGAGTACTTTTGAATGGCGTAAAATTTAAAAAAAAAACATATTTAGAAATATGTTTTGTTTTAAAGTCAAAATGACACGACTTTACGTAAGAGACATTTAAAATGGGACATAGGGAGTATAATATTAGAGGTGAAGATCGAAGAGAGTATGATCCGGATGCTCTAACAGTTGATAATGACTATTTTCCATTCCACCTGTCTCTCCCCTCCGTGAGCTTGTTGTACGTGTCAGGTATATCCGTTGTTCTCGTGAACACTCGAGAGATTTGAAGCCGCACATATCGACATCAACCAATGAACACCAGCAATAAAAAATAATCTTGAAATTTCACTAGTTTTATTCTCCTTAATAATTACTCCCTCCGTCCGGATTTGTTGGTCAACAAACATGTTTTTTCAAGTTCGAAAATGTTCGTCCATTTTCAAATATCAAAGGTTAAAGTAGGGGAAAATTACTTTTGATGATATGAAAACAACAAAAACAAAAAGTAATGGAAAAAAAATTAGAATCCCCAAAACAGAGCAACAAATCCGGACGGAGAAAGTATGAGATTTCAAGTCAAACATGTCTTTGTCAGCCTATGTATATCAATAAGTTATTATTCCAAGGTATTGGGGAAGCACCGACACTCGCCTACGTACATCAATAAGTAATTATTCCAAGGGCTTGCTCGGCAGTGTCCCAATATCGTTATACATCAAGACACATTGTATTAGGCCCTGGAAAATGTGTTACGGATAAGAGTATTGAGACACCGACGGTGCCCAAGACTATGAAATAAGTTGTCGTATATATATATCTATAGTTTCCTAGTTGTGTTGATATGCACCAGTTGATGTCAATTTGTACGGCTTGAAATCTTGTGGATGTTCACGAGAAAATTATAGGTGTAATTTCACTAGTTTATAGTATTTTTAATTTTAACTTGTGGTACTATATTAAAGCTTACCAGTTATTAGTGAAAGTTGAACCCGCTCATATCGACATCAAGCAATGCACACAACTAATGAAAAATACTCGTGAAATGTCACTAGTTTTATTCTCCTCATAAATAATTGCGAGATTTCAAGTAATACATTTCTACATCAACCTATGTATGTCCATAAGTAACTATTCCAAGGTCTTGGAGCACTGCTGAGTGTCGGTGGTGGCTCTCAGTAGCCTTATACGTCAAGATACATTTTACTTGGGCCTGCAGAAACGTGTGATAGATAAAGGTGTTGAGGCATCATACACAATGTGCTGCAAGACCGTGGAATAAATTGTTGTATATCAATAGTTTGCTAGTGTTGTCTGCGTTGATATATCAAAAGGACAAATTTGTCTCGGCGATTCCGATTCCGTGCGCTCGGTCTCGTTTGATGATCGAAATATTCACTTCAAGATCTTGTCGAGTAGAACAATTGAATAAAAATTAGCTCGATCGAATACATTCTTTTCAAGTAAGCTCACAGGCACCTATAGTCGAGAGCTCCGCGACACGGTTAGGCGTCGTGCAACTAGATGGCCGAGGCCAACTACAGAGCTCTAAAATCGGAAGAGAAACTGTTGAAAAGAAACGCAACCGTGGAAAGGAGAAACGATTGCTGGGGAGAATCCATATTCATCTGCGGTGATCTCCCTTAGCTTATTGACACCTAATTGCAGTGAAAATCACTCCAAAATTGATTTTGGCACCCCTGGGAGAGTTAACAATTTGGGGGTTTGTTTTCTGGTAAGATTTTATTCTCCAATGTCGGAAATAGAATGCCAGAGATAGAAATCTCACGAAATCTGAAAGAACAAATCTCAAATATGGACGATTCAGCTCATCTCCAATTTCTTACATCTTTTTTGTTTGTCTTTCCATTTTCCGAATCAACTTTGATGCTAAAAAATATACAAATTCATCTTTTAAAACACATCGACAAACAGCAATCATGCAAAATTTCATGTTAATCAGACTTAAAAAAAAAAAAAAACCAAATCACACCACATTTATTTCTCGTCATACGATTTCCGACCAATATTGTGATTTCAATCTTTGAAAATATACATATTACAAATTGTACAATTAATCAAACATTCGATACGATGAGAAAGGTATTTGATGACATAAACACATGAAACAAATGAGTTCAAAAAGAGGACACAATTGGCCCCAACAGTATTTGTATTGTTTCCAAAACTAAAATCTAACACCTAGAAATTACTCCATCATATAGGCTTGTCTTGATTGTAGCCGTAATAAGATAGGTACCACCTAACAAACTTCTTCAACCCGGTTTCCAAATCGGTAGTCGGTTTATACCCGATCTCTTCACGGGCCAAGCTTATATTCGCGTGGGTAAACGGAACGTCGCCATTCCCAGGCATTTCCACAATATTCTTCTTGGCCTCCGCCTTCAAATGCTTCTCTAATATATTCACAAGCGTAGGTACTGTAACAGGCGACGTATTACCCAAATTAAAGATTCGATACGGAGCGGATCCCTGTTTCTTCCCGCCCGACCCGGTACTCTTCCCCGAAGTATCCAACGACCCAAGACACCCCTTCACAATGTCATCAATGTAGGTAAAATCCCGGGCCAAGTCGACCCCGTTTTTGCCCCGATAAACCGTTATCGGCTTCCCCTGGAGTATGTTCCGGGTAAATGAGAAATACGCCATGTCCGGTCTTCCCCACGGGCCGTAAACCGTGAAAAACCTCAACCCGGTTATCGACAACCCGTAAATGTGGTTATATGTGTGGGTAATTTCCTCGCCTGCTTTCTTAGTCGCGGCGTATAACGAAGCGGGTCGGTCGGTACGATCCGATTCCGAAAAGGGTACTTTGGTATTTAACCCGTAAACAGAACTGGACGAGGCCCATACAAAAGCCGGTTGCGGGTCAGCGGATTTGGATGCTTCTAGAAGCGTGACTAACCCGGCTATGTTGCTGTGGACATACGAGTGTGGGTTTTGGATGGCGTATCGTACGCCCGCCTGCGCAGCCAAGTGCATCACGTGCGTGAACGCCACAATATCGAATAGCTTCGCTAAAATGCGCGCGTCATTGATATCACCCTCGACGACGAAGATACCGTTGGAATTGAGAAGTGCTTTCCGGGCCTTCTTCAACGACGGGTCGTAGTAGTTGTTGAAATTGTCGAGCCCAACGACGCCGTCGCCGCGCCTTTTCAAGGCGATGGAGACGTGGGTGCCGACGAATCCGGCGGCGCCGGTGACGAGGACTGAGAGGCCGTTGGAGTGGTGGATTTTGGCGGAGGTACGGACACGTTTCTGCCACTCGACGCCGTTGTAAATGGGGGCGGGGGAGGAGAAGCAGCGGCTACCGGAGTTGACGAAGCTGATGGACCATGCCGTCAAGGCTATTACGAACAGGACCCAGAAGAACATTGTGCTGCTCGTTGAGGTGAAAGTGCCGAGACATCGGTGGAATTGTCGATTAACCTTGTGGGCTCTTTCGATTTTGATCTTTCCCGGCGTGGATGGAAACACGTATGCCACCTCCGACGATCGCATCCTATTCAATAACTGTATGTATATGTGTATTTAGAGAGAGAGAGAGAGAGAGAGAGAGGGAGAGAGATTGATTGAAATCGGTTTAGGATTGATGATGTGGGTGTTGTTGGGGATGAGAGAAGATAAGAATGAAAAAGATGCAGAAAAACACCTTTCGGGGAGGGGATTACGTGGGAGGTTCCATTTGAAAATCCTCGAATTTGCCGTTATCATTTATATATTATCTTCTTGTCCTTACTGTTATTACGATTTGTTTTGGTATGCAAAATGGTGGTTGAGGATAAAAGGGACATGCAAGCTGCTTAGTGAATAAGACACATTGGCCATTTGTTGCGTGTTTTCTTTGCTCACAATTCAAGTGAAATTGAAGCTCGGTCTCCTCCAATAGGAGCATGAGTGAGGTCTTAATCTACCACGTCACATAATATTATAACGCGTTACTACTAGTTCACACTCTTATTTTCATCGGTCTTCTGTAATTTCGTCAACTGGACAGTTCTTACGTATCTATCAATACGATAAGCAAACGTGTTAAAGCCTCCAATAGTTTTCAATTCCTCAACCCCAAATTCCTAGAGTTTTGATTTTCTTTTACTTTCTAAATTTGAAAAAAGAAAAAGAAAAAGAGATACGTGGGGGGAGCGGGTGTGGATTTAGAGACAAAGAGAGAGAAAGTGGGGAGGGGGAGGGGGAGGGGGAGGGGGAAGGGAATGAGATTTTTGAGAGGGTGAGATTCTTGAGAAGTGGTGGGGGGAGTTGGTTTTTTATTTTGTACTACAGTAAATAAAACAATACATTTTCTAATATTTGTTTTTTTTATCACATATATTTTCAATATTTTAACTAATTTGAGTTAATTGTTCTCTCACTTTAATTAGAATCTTAATTAGCAAAACATAGATTTATCGTCTCGTACGTAGAATGGGAATAACCCTAATATTCATACTTTCCAGGTTAATGTTCTCAACATTTCTGCGGATTTTCTGCATCATAGTTAACCCTAAATAGATGATCATATCCTTTTGGAATTTCAACAATCACACATCATATATTTTTTGTTGAAAATAATAACGACATATGAGTGTTTCGGGGTTTCCCATATACCTTTCACTCAGACACGTGAAGAAAGGAACCAGATACTTCCACACCTCCAATCCACTCGAAGCTTAGTTGCCTGAGCAGAGAGACGTCGTTCTCGCCTAACTTGGGTGGGGTGTACATAAGACCCAGCGATCTGCCATGAAAGACCACTCAACTTCAGATGAATTAAGATGCGTGTCATGAGCCTCATTCGATAGGGTTACGTGAAAGCCAACAGAAAAGTAAATTGTCAAGTTGAAATATTGAAAAAGCTTAGTTAGATACTGACTTGATCATCAAAGGACATTCCCAGCCAACAAATTCTCCCGGGGTGTCTCTAACAATTTCTCTCTCGTGTCCAATCAACAAGGTATGGTCGAAGGTCTTCATAAGCAGAATTTCAAAGAAAATCATAGCACAAAACGGAGTCCGAAACCTGGCTTCCAAAAATACATAAATTGATTTTTTTCTTCTTCAACATATTATCAAATAAAAAGTCAATATATAAAAAGGATCCATTAGGAGTTAAACATTTTGGTCTCTTGGTGAGATTATTAGGATTAAAAACAACTTCGAAAAATGAAAATGTACAGCGTGACCTACTGAACAAACCACAGCTGATTGCGAGTAGTTACTCCGTTGTACATTTTTAAGAACCTCTTAATTGACTGAGACACCTCTGAAAAAATTATTTCTAGATGAGTTGTAATTGATAAGAAATATTTTTTAGTTTTGATCCGCACATCAAGATCACGCCACTTGATGTGGTGACAGGTTTATGTATATATCTCATTGTACGTATCTCAAAATGACCACAAGCATATAAAAATTCTAAATTTGTCGTGCTTAATTTATTTATTTTGGATGGGGTTAATTTATCTACCAATGTTCTAGTGACTTAGTGGTGACAATACCAGCGATTCAGTGACCTCAATACTGTAGTTTTCAGAAATATATATGCAAAAAATGTGGTAATTGTTTTTACGAATAGTTTTGGACCTCATAAAATTTGAGTGAACCTATCGAATCCAAAGTCGTCGGACATATAAACCCATTTCGGTAGAGACCCCGAAAGAAACCCTAGAGAGAGAAAAAGCACGGAAAAAAAAGCAGTAGCATGGAAAAAACAGTAGTGGGGGTTGGCTTTCCCCATCGCCTCCCCTTCTCCCTCTCACCAGTGTGTCCTAATCTCCCCACCCCTGTTTGTTTCTTCGTGTTTGCCTTCGGACCTTGATAGTCCGTTTTGTGCTTCGATGTAAATCTGGATTTTCTCAAGATTCCCCTGGGCATGGTGAAGGTGACAGGTGGTTGGCTCAGCAGTCGGCGACCGATGGTGGTGGACCAATAAGAAGGAGATCGAGAAAGGTTTTTATTTTTCTGTTTTTTTTTGTCGTTTTCTCTATCGACTGTTTTTCAGTTCGGTGTCGTATCGATCTGGTTTTCAGATCTGGTGGGTGGACGGTGGGTACAATTATCTTGTTTTTGTTATGTGTTTGGACTAGGGGTTCACATCGGCATGGTAGCCCACCCATCCCGATTTTTTTAGGGTTTAGGAAAAATATTTAGGCCCATAGGGCCAAGCTGGGTTGAGATTTTAAGCCCGTTTACTAATTGGGTCGGGTTTGGAAAACTCCTCTAAGGTCCAGCCCGATTTAAATTATATTTTTATTTTAAAACTATATGTATATATGTGTATGTTATCGCTGGAACCTAGCTCCTTATGGTTTATTTATTTTGATGAAAATGAATTCAAGGTACTATGTATGTAGAGAATACCTTTGAAGTAATAGCAATTTGTCAAGAAAACTTTGAAGTTTGTTTCCCATTAAACTACTGTCTTATAGTAATAACTCATAGTTTTTTTTCCTTTTATTTTTATTATGCTCTACAAGATCAGCTGTGAAGAAGTGTGATTTTAAAGGAGAGATACTCGAGAGAAGTTTTTATATGTTAGAGTTCCATTTTTTAAAGCACTTTAATTTATGTGTCTATTTCTAATATTTTTGGGAGAACATAGAACTTTAAGTATATTATTAAGGTTGTGAATTGTAATTCTAATTGGTATAGTTGATTTTTTTTTTTTTGATCACCATCGGTATAGTTGATTGATTTATGTTTATGATATACCATACTTTAGAAAAATAAATGGGCTTGTTGGACGGGCATGAGAAATTAAAATTGTAACTGGGCTGAGCTTGAGCAAATTAAATGAAGCCCGATTATTAATGGGTCTGGCTTGAGAATAGAAGAATCTTGTTTTTATCTAGCATAAGCCCGGCCCGAACCCAGCCTGGCCCGGTGTTTGTGCACCCCTAGTTTGGACTGTATCTCCTTCGATTTCATCTTGTGCCAAGTGTTAGGGTTTGAGCTGTTATCTCTCGGGATCTCTACTACACGATTGGTGACTGGTTCTTAGCCCAGCAACCTAGTTGTTGGTCTGCCTTTGGTAGGGGTGCCATTGAGCCTACTTAGTTTTGGTTCAATTCTGTATTTCGTGATGAAATCTGCATTGCCCTCGAACTTCTATATGAATGGAATTGACTCATTTTCAAAAAAACCTCTCGAACCCAAGTTTACCCGGGCCCGAGATGCAGTAGAGTTACAGTTATTTCCAATTCCTATCAAGCTATTCTAAAACAAGAAGAACTACACTGGTTTCAAAAATCTAGATCTAAATGGATTATTGAGGGAGATAGGAATACCAGATTTTTTCACCTATCCACTGTTATTAGAAGAAGACGTAATAAAATTTTGTCCCTTAAGGATAACAATGGCAATTGGATTGACAATGAGATAGACCTTAGAACTCTGATCAATAATCATTTTATGGCTCTCTTCTGTGTTAGTGACAATAACACCTCTATGCACTGGAGTATCTGGCCTCACAATGTTGTGTCCCCTGAGGATAACTCCAATTTGGCCATGATTCCCACCCGTGAGGAGATTTCCAAAGCTGTTAGGAATATTGGTGCCTACAAAGCCCCTGGTCCTGATGGGTACCAGGCCATTTTTTACCATAAATATTGGGACACTATAGGTAATTCCTTTTGCAACCTCATCCAAGATTGTTTTACCAATAAAATGATTCCTAGGGATATGAATTGCACTAACATTGTTCTCATACCCAAAGTGACTAATCCTGAGTCTATTACCCATTTTCGCCCTATAGGCTTAAGTAATGTGTCTTATAAGGTGGTCTCCAAAATTATTGTTAATCGTATTAGACCCTTATTAGATAACATTATCAGCCCTTTCCAATCCAGCTTTATTCCTGGAAGACAGACTACTGATAATGTGATTATTTGTCAAGAAATAATTCACTCTCTTAAGAATAATAAGGCTAGGAAGGGGGGGATGATTTGGAAAATTGACTTCGATAAAGCTTATGATAGGATATCCTGGGACTTCCTCCTGGAATCCCTAAGATATTTCCAATTTAATGAAGAGTTGATTGCTTTGATTATGAGCTGTGTGACTAACATTGAAGCCTCTATTATGTGGAATGGTGAGCCCCTTTCCCCTTTCAAACCTGAGAGAGGATTGAGACAAGGTGATCCACTTTCCCCCTATCTTTTTGTTATTTGCATGGAAAGATTATCTGCTTTCATTAATCAAAAAGTTCACTCCAATCTTTGGGAAGGCATAAAAGTGTCTACTGATGGCCCTTGCTTATCACATTTATTTTTTGCGGATGATATCATGCTGTTTGGAACTACCACGGTTGAGCAATGTAATGTTATGAAGGATACTCTGGATATGTTTTGTACTCAATCTGGGCAACTTGTTAGTGGGCATAAATCTAAATTATTTGTTTCTCCTAACATCAGTCTTAGAAATGCCAAACAGTTGAGTAACCTTTGTGGCTTTAATCTTACCAAAGATCTTGGCATGTATCTGGGAGTGCCACTTCTTCATTCTAAAGTCTCTAAACAGAAGTATCAATACGTTATTGAGAGGCTCAATATGAAACTTGCTGGGTGGAAGTCTGATTCTTTAAATCTCATGGGTCGAGCTACTCTTGTTCAATCTGTCACTTCCACCATTCCATATTACACCATGCAAACCTCTATCCTACCTGCTTCTATCACCTCTCAGGTTGATAAAATCAACAGAAATTTTCTGTGGGGAGATAAAACTGATAAGAAAAGGATCCACCTGGTTAACTGGAATTCTGTTTGCAGACCTAAGAGACTGGGGGGTTTGGGTATTAGACAAGCCAGGATTTCTAACTTAGCTTTGATTTCCAAGCTGGGTTGGAGGATCTCCACTGAGAAAAAACCCCTTTGGATCCAAGTTCTTCGTAATAAATACTTGAGAAACCATAAATTTAAGGACTGGCCCACTAATAAGAAAGCCTCCCATACTTGGAGAAGCATTATCAAAGTTAGAGATTTTGTGATAAAAAACATTAAATGGATTGTGGGCAATGGTAGGGACATATCTTTTTGGCATGATTGGTGGTGTGGCAATAGTGTGTTAGAGGCCAGAGATCATGATACCTTGAATGTTAATGCTAAAGTGGCAGATTTCATAAATAATGAAAAAGATTGGGACACTAATTTACTGAACCAGACTTTGGGTATGATTGACACTGCTCGAGTTACTAATATTCTGATCCCTAAGTATGCTGTGACTGTTGATACTCCCTATTGGACTTTAGGCCATAATGGTAATTTTTCTGTTAAGTCCTCATATGACCATCTTGCTGAATCCTGTGTAACTGACATCAACTGGAATTGGATTTGGAAACTTAGAGTTCCTGCCAAACTCAAAGGTTTTCTGTGGATATGTATGCATGGTAAGTTATTGACTAATCAACAGAGAATGATTAGAGGTCTGTCTACTGAGGATACATGCCCCAGATGTAATGCTACATGTGAAGATATTTTCCACCTTTTCTTTAACTGTGCTTCAAGTGTTAATCTGTGGTCCAGAATAGCTATTGTTCAGATACCATCCACTGGGGATATAGCTGAATGGAGGACCTGGCTGCAAACAAATATCAGACAAGCTACTGCCGATAAAGGGAGTTACTCTAAATCTGTTTTTATTTTGGTCACTCTATGGAACATTTGGATTGCTAGAAATAAGAAAGTTTTTGACAATGCTAATTTTGATCCTGCTTGTATCCATAGACAATGCATGGTATTTAGTTCCGAAATTGTAAACTCATTTTGTGATCAACTTCCAACAAAAATTCGACAAGTTAAACTCATTGCTTGGAAATTCCCAGGTACAGGAAAGCTGAAATTGAACACGGATGGGAGTAGCAAAGGAAACCCTGGACCTGCTGGGTTTGGTGGTGTATTCAGAGAAGAAAGAGGTCATTGGGTGATTGGTTTCTATGGAAGACTTGAAGATTGCTCCAGTCTGGAAGCGGAGCTATGGGGTCTTTTTAAAGGGCTAGAGATGGTGAAAAGCCAAAATATGGAGGCCCTGGAAATTGAGTCGGACTCTGCTACTGCCATTAATCTCATTAAAGGAGAGTCACCATTTCAATCTCCTCATAAGACACTCATTCAGGAATGCCAAGCACTACTTGCGGCTACTGGATGCTCTTTAAGCCATGTCTATCGTGAAGGCAATCAAGTTGCAGACAAACTAGCTAATGTCGGAGTGGAGCAGGAGGAAAAATGGGTCTCACACATAACTCCTCCAGTTGATATCATCCCCCTCTTGGAAGCTGACATGAGAGGGGTGGCTTTTGAAAGGATGTAATTTCTGTTTTCTTCATTTCCTATGTACCAAAAAAAAAAAAAATTACAAGATCCATATTCCTGGGCTTGAATATGAAGCCCACGAGTAGAGCCACACAAGGATCACATGACTAACATCGTGGAGTTATATATGAAGCCCACACAGTCACATCGTGGACTCATATATGAAGCCCAAAGTTAGGCCCGCCTGTGAAGCTTTTTTTTTTGTTTTTCTTTTTTTTCCTCTCTATATTCCCTTTTACCTTTTAGATTTGTCGGGACAAGATGTGACGGCCGTGATCGGCCAGCACCCATGTTGTATCCGAAGGGACAACACAGACCCCGGGTCCGTTTTTGCTGTGTTTGGATTTTTTGGTTTTAAAGGAAACGGTGGGTAAAAGGAAGATGGGTATATATAAAATAAAATAAAAAAACATGTGAAAGCAATTTTTATTATATCTTTATTAGAGGTAGGAAAATGTCTACAAATCTTATAAAACAAGTTACGTAATTTGCAATTATTCCTATAACGTTTTGTATTTTTGAAAAGATCTCGAGAAAAAATTTGTTCACTCTCATCAATGGAGTGTGAACAAAACCCTCACCGAGAAATAATTGATCACCCGAACCCGAGATTACACTATACTTTCTTGTACACCTGTACAATTAAGTATAGTTGTAGATAAACTAAACAATTTATTAAGGGTCTTAACTACCACCCACTATACGGTTGATTGAAATTTTATCAATATAAATAAAATCACAGATATCAATACACTTTTTCTAGATATATTTTTTTATTATTGACCGCTATAAAATCTGCTTTAAGCATCAGGCACGCGGTACATAACAAAATGAACAAGTTATTGTGACATTCCTTAGATAATAGATAATTACAACCTTTACAGGTGATATAATAACAGAAAAAAGCACACACAACATGAACCCACAGTCATCAATTAACCCAAAACAATAATAATAATCCAAAGACGGTACTCCATAGTAAAAAGAAAACTACATAAATATGTCCTTAATTATTTTCCATGTCCACCACCATATCCTGACCCATACCCACCACCCTCACCATGTCCAGAGCCAGAGCCGGAACCTTGTCCATGGCCTTCGCCCGATCCGGAGCCCGATCCTCCTCCTTGGTTACCTCCTGATCCTGACCCGGCTCTAGACCCAGCATAGGAGCCGGCATGTGAACCCGCCTCTGAGCCCGATCCTGAGCCCGAACTGGACCCAGACGACGAACCCGAGCTAGACCCAGAACTGGATCCGGAACCGGAGCCAGCGCCCGAGCCTGCTCCAGCTCCAGCTCCACTCCCACCCCCTATCCCAATACCTAAACCAAGGCCTAAGCCTAACCCAATACCACCAAGATCCAGGCCTAGGTCCTTTCTCGCGACTCGGCCTTGGGACAGCCCTGATAGCATCAAAACAAGCAAGAAAACAAGTGCTAGTGACTTCGGAAAAGTCATGTTTAAAGCCAAAGATGATCCAGAGAAACCAAACCAATACTGCTAACTGAATGTTACTTTAGTGCTTCTGTGTTTGGGGTATTTTTGTGGGAATGATATTGGAGGGATAAAGAGCTATTTATAGGCTCTAGTTGTGGATGCTAAGGTTGGTACCTAAGTCACCTAACTCGCGTGTGTCCGCGCTATAGGGAGCGCGAACGTGAAAACGTCTTTGAATTACATCTTAAACCACTAAAATCCGCGAGAGCAGGAATTGTTTTACATGGGCACGTCCACACGTGCCCCCACTCAAAACTACAAACATTACTAATAATTTTTATACACTCCTATTTAACATACTTGTCTAAGCGTCCTACAATAATTAGAAGCTGCTCTAGAAATTGACTTATTCTCAAACTGACTTAAAATATGATTTAGTACCTTTTATGAGACAAATTCGTCTCTCACAATGGATCACTAAAAAAAACTAAAGTAAGATTCTAGAATACACCCTTAACATTAATGGGCATGGAATGATGAAGTAGGGGGAATCAAATATTAGGTGGTTGTAGGTTGACTTTTGAGGGCGAACCAAATTTTGTGGTGCAGAAAGCTGAAGCTTACAGAGTGGCATTTCCATTGAAGATCTGATATGGTAGCCACGTAGATGACACCGACCCACAATTCCACTTACTTCAGCGGAGTCTGTTATTGAAACCAAAAATGATATAGACACTCCTTTTCAGCCATACTCTACCACGCCCTCACTCACAACTGGATCCGGCATGTGAACCCGCCTCTGAGCCCGATCCTGAGCCCGAACTGGACCCAGACGACGAACCCGAGCTAGACCCAGAACTGGATCCGGAACCGGAGCCAGCGCCCGAGCCTGCTCCAGCTCCAGCTCCACTCCCACCCCCTATCCCAATACCTAAACCAAGGCCTAAGCCTAACCCAATGCCACCAAGATCCAGGCCTAGGTCCTTTCTCGCGACTCGGCCTTGTGACAGCCCTGATAGCATCAAAACAAGCAAGAAAACAAGTGCTAGTGACTTCGGAAAAGTCATGTTTGATGCCAAAGATGATCCAGAGAAACCAAACCAATACTGCTAACTGAATGTTACTTTAGTGCTTCTGTGCTTGGGGTGTTTTTGTGGGAATGCTATTGGAGGGATAAAGAGCTATTTATAGACTTTAGTTGTGGATGCTAAGGTTGGTACCTAAGTCACCTAACTCGCGTGCGTGCGCGTTATAGGAAACGCGAGCGTGAAAACGTCTTTGAATTACATCTTAAACCACTAAAATCCGCAAGAGCAGGGATTGTTCTACATGGGCACGTCCGCACGTGCCCACACTCAAAACTACAAACATTACTAATAATTTTTATATACTCCTATTTAACATACTTGTATAAGCGTCCTATAATATATAGAAGTTGGTTTGTAAATTGACTTATTCTCAAACTAATTTAAAATATGATTTAGTACCCTTTATGAAACAAATTCGTCTCTCACAATAGATTACTAAAAAAAACCTAAAGCAAGATTCTAGAATACACCCTTAACATTAATGGGCATGGAATGATGAAGTTGGGGGAATCAAATATTAGGTGGTTGTAGGTTGACTTTGGAGGGCGAACCAAATTTTGTGGTGCAGAAAGCTGAAGCTTACGGAGTGGCATTTCCATTGAAGATCTGATATGGTAGCCACGTAGATGGCACCGACCCACAATTCCACTTACTTCAGCGGAGTCTGTTATTGAAACCAAAAATGATATAGACACACCCTTTCAGCCACACTTTATCACGTTCTTACTCACGTGTGGGTGTGAGGCCACACCCACATGTGAGTGAGGGTGTGATAGAGTGTGCCTGAAAGGGTGTGTCTGTATCATTGGCTAGAAGTACTATATGAGCATAAAGACTATTTTTTATAGCACAAAAAAAAAGAGGATAGACTAGTTTTTAGCTCAAACGTAACAACCGGGCAGGGTCAGCTCAAGAGTTTGGAGTGCCTTAGGTCTAGTTTAAACGTTGTGCTCTATGAGTACAACATGCACGTAAATAATTTTTCTAGTAACAATGACAATACGAGAAAGCCAAAACAATATAAAGTTCTACTAATCATTACATAATAACAGAAAAGTCAAAACAATAAAGTCTCCAAATACATATTATGCACGAGTTTCACTTGAATATTACTCGTGATGCATTTTTAGAAGCAAAAGTATCAATTACACTTGTATAATCTACCTCTTCTACCAAGTCATTTTCATATGAGCACACCTTTGAGGGAGAGGAAACTAACGCTGATGGGATGGGCGGTTGACGGCGATCGGCGATGGGAGGTCGATGGGAAGGGACCCTTCTAGTTCTTCCTCTTCTCACTCTCGCTTGCGTGGCTGTGCCCCCTGGATGTGAGTTCATGAGGCACAGAGAGAGAAGACTGAAGTGAAAATTTTTGGATCAAAATATATATGTATTTTTTGGATCAGGTCTATTTTAGTGTTAGGCCTTTTTGGATCAGATCTGTTTTAGTTTAGACCCTTTTGTAAAGTAAGATGGGGCCTTTTTTGAGTCTATTAACAAAAAATGTGGGAGTGCCCCAAAGTTTTAGGCTTCAGGCCCAGGCCTCTTGGGCCTGGACCGCCCCTCCAACCGTGCAGATTTTCAGTCACCCAATTAGATTTTTTCACTGGTAAAAAAAATTGAACTTGCGAGCTTAGTAAGCAGATAAAGCATTTACTTGCTATAATATGCCTTATTGCCTTTGGTGGACTGCTTATTTTGGTAGAAAAGGCATAGGGTTGTGCTTGGGAACAAAGGGATCCTTTTTTCCTGTTAATTCCAATCTCACAAGATAAACATAATTAGTTAGATAAGACTGATAAATGAGTCAAAAAATCTGAGCATTGAATTCTTCAAGCTTGTTTTGAAAAAAAACAACGAAATCTTTTTAAATAAGAGTACTTGTTTTCCAGACAAGTCAATCTCAAACGCGTTTCAGCTTGGGACCAGAATAGTGGCTTTTCAAGATTACTTTGAAAGCTTAATGAGCTGATAAAATGTTAAATCGATCTTGAACGAGCTTTTTATGGACTGACACAAGCTTGAATTCGAGCAGCTAATTGATTTATTTATGAGTACTCCTACAGAATTAAAGCAAACAATTAATATTACATACAGAGAAAAATAACAAATGAAAGTTGCGCAAACAAATCAGTATTATTATTCATTTTGAGTTTGATACATTTTCTTTTTGTATTTTTCTGCGGTCCAATATTTGCTTCTAGCAAAAGAAATGATGCAGAGAGTAGAGACATCTGGGTTGGCTTTTGGGAGCGATGGAGTTCATTTGAAGCAAACTTTTGAATCAGTTTTGATGCATGCATGGGCCATGCAAATTGCAATGCATGCCAAAAAAGTGATGCAAACAAAGTGAAAACAAAGACCAAAGATTGACGAGGATTGCAACATATACAAACCTTTCAAACACAACTCCGAGAACAACTATGAGCGAACCATTCACATTGGTTCACATGCCTCAAACAGTATTATTCAAAATTGCGTTTTAAAGATGTGTGCGTAGACTTTCTAAAGATTGATTGTTTTACTGGCTCTGATCTCAATGGGAGAGAAAGATTTTTATAAATCAATTGATTTACTTATTGAAACCATTCTTGCATACTTATCAATGCCATTGTCAAGAATACTTATTGACAAGAACTAAGGAAGAAGCATAAGGGAAAGACTACATAACAACATAGGGGAACGACTATTACATTCATGTTCATAAGACCTAGAATTTGATGCTAAGAAAAGAAAACTACAAGACTCATAAGGGTTACCGTAACCACTTATTTATGCACAATATGGTGACAACTAAGTACGAAAACATTTCAGTGCAATGACGTGATCTCAATTGCCACCTTCGCCATGGCCTTCACCATAACCACGGCCCTCACCGTAGCCAGATCCAGATCTTGCTCCACGTCCCTGGTTACTTCCTGATTTGGCACTAGAACCAGCATAGGATCCCGCAGATGAACCTGCTTCAGACCCAGAACCTGACCCGGACCTAGAACCAGCATAGGACCCAGCGGATGAACCTGCTTCAGAACGAGAACCTGAGTCACCTGACCCAGACCTAGAACCAGCATAGGACCCGGCGGATGAACCTGCTTCAGAACTTGACCCTGAACCACCCTTAGAGCCAGCATAGGACCCGGCAGATGAACCTGCTTCTGATCGGGAACCTGACCCAGATCCTGATGAAGAAGCCGAACCTGACCCAGAACTAGAACTTGAACCAGAACTCGAGCCAGACCCGGAACCGGATCCAGATCCAGACCCACCTCCACCACCTCCTAAACCCAACCCCAACCCTGCACCAACCCCAACTCCTACCCCACCAAGATCCACACCCAAGTCTTTTCTTGCCACCCTACTTTCACATATGATAGCAGAAGTAGCAAGCACTAGCAAGGCAATAATCGCTAGGGACTTCGCCACTGCCATTATTGCGATGTTATGTAAAATGTATGTATCTTGATTTAGTAGTTGCAAACAAATTAATGAAGAAACCGAGCTTATGAATGCAAGTAGTTAATTTGAGAACAGAGCTTTCTATGAGAAATTGTGGATTGAGATTGAGCTATTTATAGTTGCTGATGCTAAATTTAGTGCGTTAAACACGTACAAAAGTGACTGAAGTGGAAGAAAGTTGATGACTTAATTCTTAGTGGAATTGTTGATTTGAGCATTTTATGAATTTTTGGTGGATGTTAATTGTGGCTGATAATATAGCAGACCTAGCCAAAATTAGTGTACTTTCGGCACGTGTCCAGACATTTCTGACAGCTAAGAATCTCCTGCTAAATTGTGGCTTCTTGGTAATCCATACCCAGACAGCAAGAAAGCACTTGCATCTCGAGGATAGCACATTGAATAGTGGAAGTGGTGATTTGGCAACTATGGAGTTTACCTGTACAAAACCTTGTGGCTGAGTTCTCCAGGATACTGGGATTTTGACATGTGTCTAGACGTTGCCGACCCACTTGATTTCCACTCACCTTGAGTGGAGTATGACATTGCATTTTGTTGTTTGAAATATTTGTGGTCAGCTCTGTTTTTTTGGCACTTGAAAGATGTAGCGAAAATTATTAATCACTGCTCAATGAATTGTGAATAATCTCAGTCTATGTATGTAAAACATTTTGAAAGACATGATCAGAATTACATACAGAATTACTATTCATAATTATAATCTCGTCTATGTACGGAAAACATTTCAAAAAACATATGAATTAATATTCACAGAGAAGTAGTTAAGAAGATGATTGTCTGCCAACTATACTCATACGATTAGTCGTTAGGACTTATGTACCATTAAAAATACGAACTAGATGTTGATAGAGGTATCTAGAGTTTTAAATATCGATCGTCACACAAGTAAGAGGATTTTGGACCTCCGATATCGTTGTTTACTTACGTAACGACGGATAAGATCATATATCAGCCAATATGTAACCCTATCATAGACATCATTACGTCTATCGGTTCCGAGATCATAACCCTTGGCCAGCCTTGAGCTATCTGAACAAATGCCAATATGGTCAAGGAAAAGATTAATATGGGGAGCTTAATCGGAATGTATAACAATGATGCACAAGTTGACAATCAACATAAAGTGGATTAACTTGAACTTATTGGACCATACGTACATATCTGCACGCAAAAAAAAAAAAAAAGGCGCCTACAAGAATTAAACAAAAAAAGATCAACATGAATTCTTCTTACTATCCATACCGGTCCCACATTGTAGCCACAAACAAAATTAGATGTGTGATAATGAGTAAGATTGCCATTGCTACAAGGAAGTTCCCAATTTTCTGCCATTTTCCGCGTAATGTTCTAAAAAATCCTTCTTTACAAGCATTGTAGCTCTAACACAATTGGTTCTCTTCGTTCTTCCACATATCACAATTTGTGTATTTTGGCGTAGAATTGTCGATTGCTTGTTCTTCCTCCTCCATCCAAAATGTGGCGTTGACGTACTGCATGCCACAACTTGTCGGTGGTTTGCAACATCCGGACTAGCAAATATCCGACACCAAAGTAAGATGATCAAATAATTTGTTCAATTGCTCAATGTGGCATATGCGTTAGCACTTAGCAGTTGTGAATTTTTTCCCAAAAAGTAAAAGGCTTATATATGCCAAATCAAAGCGTTACCAGTATATTCAAGATAATGTTGGGGTCCAGACAACCTTCAGCAGTACCGGGGGTGGGGGCGAGAGCCCCCACGATATTTGAGGGATCTTGGTGTGTAATTTTGACCATAGGCCCGACCTAATTATTTCGCTGTTAGTGTGTAATTAGGGTAAGACGTTTTCAGAGAAAATATAGAGAGAGGCGAGAGAAAACGTAAATCTCAGAGAGATTGCGAGAAGACTTGTACTTCTGATTTTGATTTCATAGTGGACTAGTGTGACTCCCGTGGTTTTCCCTCGCGTTGAGGTTTTCCACGTATATCTGTGTCTCGTTTTTCTATCCGTTTTTCATTACGCACAATTACTTGTTTTTCTGTTCTGTGATTCATTGTTTCCAAGATCCGTAGGGGTGTTGTGGGGTTGCGAAAATTCCTAACAGATAACAGGACCTTCACATAGTTGTGGATTAATGAAAAATCATTTAACAAAATCAAGGGTGCACAAAAGAGAAAAAACAAGAATTACACAAACCATTGGTTGAATTTTACATAAAAAGGTGAAATTTTTTCAATACCCAATTGCTAATTTGTATTGTTCGTTGCATCCTATAATCGTGAACAAAAAAAGAATCTCATTAACAATGAGAAAGTACACAACAATATTCTTTCGACTTACTTTACAATTTTATTCCTCATAATTTCGTTAGCTTAAGTAGATGAAAAAATTTGAATTCGAATCCGAACGAGTAATTACTTTCCCACTTAGAGGATATATATGGAAAAATTTGAATCTTAACAATGTAAAAAAAAAAAACCCAAAATCATAAACTTGCAACTTGCAAGGAAACAAAAGAAACAGAGTCATAGGCGAAACAAAATTGGACCTTAATTATACATGAGAGAAGACAAATGAAACAAAGGTATACGTGAGAATAAAACATTTGCATGCTAATAAAAAGAAATGGGAGCAGCCTGGGGTGGACGGTGGACCTCTCCTCCCCTTCTCCCTCTCACCAGTGTGTCATACTCTCCCCACCCCTGTTTGTTTCTTCGTGTTTGCCTTTAGTCATTAGTCCGGTTTGTGCTTCGATGTAGATCTGGGTTTTCTCAAGATTCCCGTTGGCGTGGGGAAGGTGACAGGCGGTTGGCTCGGCGGCTGATGGTGGTAGACCAATAAGGAGGAGGTCGAGAACGGTTTTTACTGTTTTGTTTTTTTGTCGTTTTCTCTATTTTTTTTTTTGTTGTTTTCTCTACCAGCTGTTTTCAGTCTGGTCTTGTATCAATCTGGTTTTCAGATCTTGTGGGTGGATGGTGGGTACAATAATCTTTTTTGTTTTCGGCATGTGTTTGGAGTGTACCTCCTTCGATTTCATCTTGTGCCAAGTGTTAGAGGTTTGAGTTGTTATCCCTTGGGATCTCTACTTCCGATCGATGACTAGTTTTTAACCCAGCAACTTAGGTGTTGGTCTGCCTTTGGCAGACATGGGTGCCATTGAGCTTAGTTAGTTTTGGTTCAATCCTGTATTTCGTGATGAAATCTGTATTGCCCTCGGACGCTTTTAAAGAATGGAATGGACTCTCTTTCAAAAAAAAAAAAAAAAACAGAAAATGATATGGGTACACCACATGTGCACTCCAAATGCACACCACCCTGAGGTGGCAAATGAGGAGAAGCCGAATGTGGAGTTCACCCGAAAAATGGGCCTCGTCTCATTTGCCACCTCAGAGTGGTGTGCATTTGAGATGCACATGTGGTATACCCATAGCATTGTTGAAAAAAAACCTCTCGATCCCAAGTGTAGCCGCACCTGCCGAGATGCAGTAGTGTTGCAGTAATTACAAAATCCATATTCCTGGGCTTGGATATGAAGCCCACGAGTAGAGCCACACAAGGATCACATGACTAACATCGTTGACTTGTATATGAAGCCCACAATTACATCGTGGACTCAACAGGAGCCATTTTTTGTTTTTGTTTTTTTGTCCTCACCATATTTCCTTTTTCCTATACTACCTAAACCGTAACCCAATCTGTCACCAAATGTACTTTTTTCCAAATGTTTTATCTATTTTTTCTTCTTCATCAATCATCATAGAATTTGAAATCTTTCGCCCCGAAAAAATGAAAAAGAAAAAGAATTCGTTTTAACTTTTTGTCGAACTGGTTTATGCTGGTTTATGAGGGACCGATCACGGTCGTCTGTGGTAGGCTATGGACGGCTCAGGTGTGTTCGGCAGTAGAATGTTCATATTTGTTTGGACAAGATCTGTGCTGTCCATGGCTGACCACAGAAAGCCGTGATTGGCCAATACCCATGATGTCCCTGAAGGAACAACACCCACCCTGAGTCCGTTTATGCTGTGTTTGGATTTTTGGTTTTAAAGGAAATAGTGGGAAAAAGGAAGATGGGTCTAAAAATAAAAAATAAAAAAGGAGAAAGCTACTTTTATTGTATATCTTTATTAGAGGTAGGAGAAAGACAACAATGCTATATGCAAAGAAAAGATTTGCAGAGAATCACGCAGGGAAGGCCCTGCGGAGTCCAGTACGGATCCCGAACGATTAATTCGAGCCACTCAAGAATTTTAGAAACACATTTCGTGTAGGCCCGCTAAAAACCAGCTCCATCCGATATATTTAGATGCTCGATCCAAACTTTCATTTTTTCTTTTTTCATCTGAGCCATTCAAAAATGAAAGTTTTGATCAAGCATCCACACATATCGGATGGAGCTAGCTGGTTTCTAGCAAACCCACCTGAAATATGTTTTTAAAATTTTTGAGCGACTCAGATCAGCCGTTTAAGATCCGTATTGGGTCTCGTAGGACATTTCTTGCGTGATTCTTTGCAAATCTTCCTTGCACATGTCATTTTTGGGAGACAGCAACTTACTTTCACATTCAACTTTTATTATATACTATTTATAAGAATTCACGGCTGTTATATATGTAGAATCGAAGCTAAGGTCTCATTGCGTATAAAAGCATTAAAAGTAGGGCTGTTAGGCCATCTCTAGTGCACTACCTAAAAAATGCTCCCTAAAGTGTACACCTAAGCACATGTGGGACCCAATTTTGTTTGCTAAGAACTTAGTTAGCTAGCTAAGAAGAAATTCACTTTAATGGGGCTCCCTAAAAATACTCCCTAAAGTGTATGTGGGACCCATTTAAGTGGGCCTCATAACCAAAAAAATAATGGCAGATTCAATGTTATAAATGCAAGCAACTTTCTCTCTCCTCTTTCTCTCTATCTCTCTCCTCTTTCTCTCTCCTTAAGTCCCTCCCCAAATTTAGGTAGTCACTTAGGGCACTTTAGGGCATCCACAGTGGGCTCCCTAAAAATTGCTCCTAAGTTGTATCCTAAGGTGTACACATAAGCATTATTGGGGTCCACTTTTGATGCAGGACAAGATATACACCCCTATTATTTATGGAAACATTATTTTAGTAATAATTTTTATTTACGATTAGTATTAAGAGATTTTATTTGTGCTACCTGTTTTGCACGTTTTTAGTTTAGTTTTGGTTAGATTTTATTTTATTTCCTTTTAGCAAATAGTCTAGGTTTCCAAGTAATACTTTGCTTGGTCACTACTCTAAGTAATTTCCTTTTAGTTAGGACTCCTACTAGTATAAATAAGGATGTAGCCACGATAATAGGTCTCGAATAGGCTACATCCTTATTTATACTAGTAGGAGTCCTAACTAAAAGGAAATTACTTAGAGTAGTGACCAAGCAAAGTATTACTTGGAAACCTAGACTATTTGCTAAAAGGAAATAAAATAAAATCTAACCAAAACTAAACTAAAAACGTGCAAAACAGGTAGCACAAATAAAATCTCTTAATACTAATCGTAAATAAAAATTATTACTAAAATAATGTTTCCATAAATAATAGGGGTGTATATCTTGTCCTGCATCAACTTTTCACTCCTAGAGCTTGTTAAATTTAGAGAGGATGTGTGCACTCAATGGGCTAGCAATAGCATTCTCTATTTTGTGAAAAAAAAAAAAAAATTAGGAGCAACTTTTTCAAAGATTTCATATTAAAAAAAAAATTAAAAGACTTTGGCCCCACTTAGAGTTAGCTAGAAGGCTATCTAAATTTAACTATTGTGCTAGGAGCCAAGCTTAGGAGCCACCCTTAGGAGTTTGTATGGGGAGCCTATTGAAGGCAATACTTGAGTACATGGCTAGGTAAATGTTAGGAGCCTTACTTAAGAGCCATTTTGAGAGCCCACTGTGGATGCCCTTAGGTAGTGAGGGGTGCCACCTAGGATTTTAGGGAGCCAAGTTTTGTGCACTAGAGATCATTTTTTGAGGTTTTTCTTAGCTAACTAGTTAGGGCACTTTAGGTAGTGATTTTAGGTAGTGCACTAGAGATGCCCTTAGAGTACCAATTGGATTTTGAAGCAAACCATCTACTCGGTCGTAAAAGCCCGCAGGGAATGTAGTAATGCAGTACTGCACCAACCCGAACCGAATAATTATTCAATGGTCTCGGAGTATCGTCACGTAGTGTCTCAACACCATTATTATGGTTCATAACGGTGTTGAGATACCCTGTTACGGTGCCCCAAGACCATGAAATAATTGATAAACCAAACTCGAGATTACACTATTTTTTTTGTACACCTGTACAACTAAAAGTATAGTTGTAGATAAACTAAACAATTTATTAAGGGTCTTAACTACCACCCACTATACGGTTGATTGAAATTTTATCAATATAAATAAAATCACAGATATCAATACACTTTTTCTAGATATATTTTTTATTATTGACCGCTATAAAATCTGCTTTCAGCATAAGACGGTAGTTATTGTGGCGTTCCTTAGATAATAGATAGTTACAACCTTAACTAATAACAAAAAAAAGAACACATACAACATGAACCCACAATCATCAATTAACCCAAAACAATAATAATGATCCAAAGAAGGCACTCCATAGTAAAAACGAAAGTACATAGGTATGTCCCTAATTATTTTCGTAATAATGATAGGTCCTTAATAATTATTTTCCATGTCCACCACCATATCCTGACCCATACCCACCACCCTCACCATATCCAGAACCAGAGCCGGAACCTTGTCCATGGCCTTCACCCGATCCGGAGCCCGATCCTCCTCCTTGGTTACCTTCTGATCCTGACCCGGCTCTAGACCCAGCATAGGAGCCGGCATGTGAACCCGCCTCTGAGCCCGATCCTGAGCCCGAACTAGACCCAGACGACGAAGCTGAGCTAGACCCAGAACTGGATCCGGAACCGGAGCCAGCGCCCGAGCCTGCTCCAGCACCACTCCCACCCCCTAACCCAATGCCTAAACCAATGCCTAACCCAATACCACCAAGATCCAGGCCTAGGTCCTTTCTCGCGACTCGGCCTTGGGACAGCCCTGATAGAATCAAAACAAGCAAGAAAACAAGTGCTAGTGACTTCGGAAAAGTCATGTTTAAAGCCAAAGATGTTACTTATAAGTGCTTCTTTGCTTGTGGTGTTTTTGTGGGAGTGACATTGGAGGGGTAAAGAGCTATTTATAGACTAGTTGTGGATGCTAAGGTTGGTACCTAAGTCACCTAACTCGTGTGTGTGCGTTATAGAGAGCGCGAGTGTGAAAGCATCTTTGAATTACATTTTAAACTACTAAAATCTGCGAGAGCAGTGACGGTTCTACATGGGCACGTGCCACTCAAATCTATAAACATTAACAATAATTTTATGTACTCCTGTTTATCACAATTGTATAAGCGTATATATTACAATATTTATCACAATTGTATAAGCGTATATATTACAATATTTAGAAGTTGTTCCAGAAATTGACTTATTCCCAAACTAACTTAAAAATTAATTTATTGCCTTTACGAGACAGATCCGTCTCTCACAATAGATCAACTAAAAAAAAAAAAAAAACTAAAGTCAATTTCTAGGAGGAATGCTATATGCAAGGAAAAGATTTGCAGGGAATCACACAGGGAAGGCCCTGCGGGGCCTAGTGCGGATCCCGAACGACTAATTTGAGCCGCTCAAGAATTTTAGAAATACATTTCGAGTGAGCCCGCTAAAAACCACCTCCATCCGATATTTTAGATGCTCGATCCGAACTTCCATTTTTTCTTTTTTCATCTGAGCCATTCAAAAATGAAAGTTTGGATCAAGTATTCACACATATCGGATGGAGCTGGTTTCTCGCAAGCCCACTCGAAATGTGTTTTTAAAATTTTTGAGCGGCTCAGATCAGCCGTTTGGGATCCGTACTGGACCTCGTAGGGCCTTCCTTGCGTGATTCCTTGCAAATCTTCCTTGCACATATCATTTTTGAATTTCTAGTACCCATCCTTAGCATATGCGTGCGCGCACACACATATATCAAACACAAAAATGTAGAATTAATTCTATGCTTCAACTTTCGTTTTGGTTCATTTAATTATAATTGTTGGTTTATAAACTATATGTTTATTTAGAGTTTTATCACTTCATTCTCGTTATTTTCAATTGTTGTAGAGAAATATCTTAAAAGAAAATTATTAATAAAATCATAAAAGAAAATTATTAATAAAATCATATAAAAGGTGCTCACTTGGTTAGCTTCTTAAATCTAACTCCACGCGAGGGCAAAAATTGAATGCTCGAGCGCAAAATATTTTAAAAAATTATGTGTTGGTACATATATAGGCATGGAATGATGAAGTAGGGGGGTGGTTGAATGTTGACATTGGTGGGCGAACCAAATTTTGTGGTGCAGAAAGCTGAACCTTATAGAGTGGCATTTCCATTGAAGATCTGATATGGTAGCCACGTAGATGGCACAGACCTACAATTCCACTTACTTCAGTGGAGTCTCTTATTGAAATAATACAAAACGTGGCTAAAAGGTGCAGTAATAAGAAAAGTGAGAGGAGAGTTCTAGAGAAAGAGCGTGTGAGAAGAGAGAAGTGGGCGGCGGTCCTTGGGCTTCTCCCCTGGCGACCGATCCACACCTCCTCCACGTCCGCACCCCTTCCACCCACCTATCCGACCTCCCTTTCGATTCGTCGATCTTTTCTACTGCTGCACTTCCTTGGCGTTTGGAGATTCCCCATGGCAGATGATCCTCTCCGTTTCGGTATGGGTGACCACGCCTTATTTTTTGAACGGGGGGAAGGGGGGGGGAGCCGGATCTGGGGTTTCCAGATCTGAACCCTTGACGACGACGGCGACGGTGACGGGTGACAGCTCCGACGTTCTTTCTTTTCCTGCCCTTTTTTTTGTTGTTAGTTTTGTAGGCGGTTTTGGCTAGCCGTTTGTTTTGTAGGCAGTTTTACGGCCGTTAGTTTTGTAAGTGTGACCGGCAGTTTCGCGGTCATGGTTTTTTTTTGCCTGTTTTGGCCGGCGGTTTTGTTTAATAAAATTTCTTCTACCTCTTTGCCCCCAAAAAAAAAAAAAAAAAAAAAAGTGGTTGAAAGTATTTTATGAGCATATCGACTATTTTTTAGGGGTGTACACGGTCCGGATCGGATCGGATTGACATGAATCCAATCCTAATCCGCGAGTCACGGTTTTTAGAAAATACAATCCGTGTCCGGACCAAAAGTCTCACGGTTCGGTTCCAATCCGAACCGCGAGTCACGGATCGGTTCCGGTTTTATCCACGGATTACATGTTATATAAGACATTCTTGTTTACGGTAGTCGTAATCTGGCATAAAAATTAAAAATAAAATCAAGAAGCATCCCAAACCCAAACACATTATTCAACTTGAAAAATACACCCAATAGCTGGTTATCAATAAAAATACACATCCAAACATGATACACCCAATAGCTACATGATCACAGATTCACATCAATAAAAATACAGCCAGTAGCTAATGAACACAGTAGCTAATACACCCAGTTGCTAATGAACACAAGCATAATGATACACCCAGTAGCTAACATAAGGGAGCCAGTAAGGCAGTAATCGGTATGGAGATCGACGATCGGTATGGAGAATGAGAGGAACTCTTGAACTGGAACTCTCGGTAATCGGTATGGAGTATGAGAGAGAGAGAGAGAGAGAGAGAGAGGAATTCTCGAACTGGAAAATTAGATCTGGAAGTGAAGTTGAGGGAGGCGGTAGAAACTAGAAATTAGGTTTAGCAGACAAGTAAATTATATATAGTAAAAGTAAGGGTAACAGTTTAACCCCTAAGTTTTGAAAGAGTTTACAGTTTACCCCCTAGTGTTTGTAAAATTATGTGTGTGTGTGTGTATATAAAAAAATATATATAATAAAAATCTCACGGTCCGGATCGGTTAATCCACGGTTTCGAAATCAAAATCCGTGTTCGGACCGCAAGTCACAGTTTACTATTTTTTCAATCCGTGTCCGGACCATTAATCCACGGTTAAAATCCAAAAAGCACGGATCGGTTCGGTCCGGACCGGATTCACGGTTCACCGGTTTTTTTGTGCAGCCCTACTATTTTTGGAGCTCAAACGTAACAATTGGGCAGGGGTCGGCTCAAGGATTTGGAGTGCCTTAGGTTTAGTCTAAAAATTTGTTTCCTACAAGTACAAAACTCAAATAATTTTTCCACTAACAATGACAATACGAAAAAGTCAAAATAGTATAGAGTTCTACTAATCATTACATAATAACAGAAAAGTCAAAACATAAAGTCTCCAAATACATATTACTCATGAGTATCACTTGAATATTACTCGTGTATTTTTAGAAGCAAAAATAGAAATTAAACTTGTATAATCCACCTCTTCTACCAAGTCATTTTCTTATGGGTACACCTGTCCCAATATATTTTACCTAAGGAATAAAGAATTTTTTTAGAATAAAGAAATTCTTTTTTAGAACAAAGAATTCCTGTAAAGTATTCCATGTTTCCCTTTTTTTTTTTTTTTTTGCACGGCAAAAAAGATTTTATTAATCTAATATCAAAGATACAAGAATAAACGGGACGAGAAAAACAACTAAATGCCTCTCGAGACCCAAAAGATTGAAAGGCTGACAAGAAGACAACCAAACAAATAAGACAACCTACACCTGAACCCCAATTACGGAACACAACAATCACAAAAACCAACACCCAAAACCCAATAACACCACCTTAACCTAAAAAAGAAAACCCCATTAATCCATATTCTTTCCCTCCTCAGCTAACATAGCTTTGTAGCGCTCCTCGTTGCTTTCCTCCATTTGAGCAATCTTACTAATCACTTCCCCATCATCACCATCGTAACCAATACCTATCGACTTGTTAAAGTCCCAAATTGCTTGCGCCTTACTTAGATTGATTGTATTCCTATTATTGATTGCATCTGAAGAAATAGATAATGATATAGCCGTTGCCGCCGATCTAAAGATAGCTTTTGGTTTGTATCTCTTCGATTTTCCCCCTCTATAGACCGATTTCCTAAATATGCCCATCACCTCATCGATTGGACGAAGCCTTCTTTTACCTTTCCTTTTGCATATCATTTTACCCCTGTCTTGAATACTCGAAAGCTATCATCTACTACGATCTTCTTTTTACAAATTCTTTTTTCATTTTTTAAGTTTTTAGAAAGAAAAAAAACTAGATCTTCATGACTTCATCTACTACAATCAGGAGGGAGGGAGAGGAAACTAACGGTGATGGGATGGGCGGTCGACAACAATCGGCGATGGGCGGTCGACAGGAACGGGGCCTTCTAGTTCTTCCTCTTCTCTCTCTCGCCCGTGCGGGGTGTGTGAGTTCGCGAGGTACAGAGAGAAAAGACTGAAGTGAAAATTTTTGGATAAAAATAATTTTTTTTCTTTTCAGATCAGGTCTATTTTAGTTTTGGGCATTTTTGGATTACATCTGTTTTAGTTTAGGCCCTTTTGCAAAGTAAGATTGGACCTAGTTATTTTAAATATGACTTGTTTTTTAGACGAGTCAATCTCAAACGCGTTTTAGCTTGCATGGGACCAGAATAGTAGCCTTTCAAGATTACTTTGAAAGCTTAATGAGCTTATATAATGTTAAATCGATCTTCATCACGAACTTTTATGAACTGACACGAGCTTGAATTCGAGCAGCTAATTGATTTATTTATGAGTACTACAAAATTTGACTTTTTTTCTCCATTTATCTCGTGAGATTGTGACTAAAGCAAACAATTAATATTACATACAGAGAAAAATAACAAATGAAAGTTGCACAAACCAATCAGTATTATTATTCTGTGGTCGGTGGTCCAATCATTTTGTAAAAGCATTTTTGCTTCCAGCAAAAGCAATGATGTAGAGAGCCAGAGACATCTGGGTTGGCTTTTGGGAGCGATGGAGTTCATTTGAAGCAAAACTTTTGATGCATGCATGGGCCATACAAATTGCAATGCATGCCAAAAAAGGTCATGCAAGCAAAGTGAAAACAAATACCCAAGATTGACGAGGATTGCAACATAAACAAACCTTTCAAACACAACTCCGAGAACAACTATGAGCGAACCATTCAATGCACATTGGTTCACATGCATCAAATAGTTATCCGAAATTGTATTGTAAAGGTGCATGCGTAGACTTTCAATTGGAGAAGGATAGAATTTTATATATCAATTGATTTACTCATTGAAACCATTCTTGCATACTTATCAATGCCATTGTCAAGATTAATACTTATTGACAAGAACCAAGGAAGAAACATAAGGGAAAGACTAGATAACATAATAAGGGAAAGACTTTTTCATTAATGTTCACAAGACCTTGAACTTTATGCTAAGAAAAGAAAACTACAAGACTCATAAGGGTTACCATAACCACTTATTTATGCACAATATAGTGGCAAATTTTAATTTTTACTAGTATACCATAGTATAAAAAACATTTCAGTGCAATGACATGTTCTCAATTGCCACCTTCACCATAACCACGGCCCTCACCGTAGCCAGATCCAGAGCTTGCTCCACGTCCCTGGTTACTTCCAGATTTGGCACTAGAACCAGCATAGGATCCCGCAGATGAACCTGCTTCAGACCCAGAACCCGATCCTGACCAAGAACCAAAGATAAGACCCGGATGAGCCTGCTTGAATGAGAACCCGAGTCACCCGACCGGACCTAGAACCAAAGATACGACCGGCGGATGAACCCGCTTCTTAACTTGACCCCAACCACCGTTAGAGCCAGCATGGGACCCGGCAGATGAACCTGCTTCAGATCTAGAACTTGACCCAGATCCTGATGAAGAAGCCGAACCTGACCCAGAACTAGAACTCAACCAGAACTCGAGCCAGACCCGGATCCAGATCCAGATCCAGACCCACTTCCACCACCTCCTAAACCCAACCCCAACCCTGCACCAACCCCAACTCCTACCCCACCAAGATCTACACCCAAGTCTTTTCTTGCCACTCTACTTTCACATATGATAGCAGAAGTAGCAAGCACTAGCAAGGCAATAATCGCTAGGGACTTCACCACTGCCATTATTGCGATGTTATGTAAAATGTATGTATCTTGATGTGGTAAGGGAGTATGGTAGAGAGGTATTATTGCAAACAAATTAATGAAGAAACCGAAAGAGGGTGCCGGGTTCGTATGTGCTTATGAATGCAAGTAGAAAATTTGAGAACAGAGCTTTCTATGAGAAATTGTGGATTGAGATTGAGCTATTTATAGTTGCTGACGCTAAGTTTAGTGCCTAAGACACGTACAGAAGTGACTGACGTGGAAGAACGTTTATGACTTAATCCTTAGTGGAATTGTTGATTTGAGCATTTTATAAATTTTTGGTGGATGTTAATTGTGGCTGATAATATAGCAGAGCTATCCAAAATTAGTGTACTTTCGGCACGTGTCCGGACATTTCTGACAACTAAGAATCTCCTGCTAAATTGTGGCTTCTTGGTAATCCATTCTCGGATAGCAAGAAAGCACTCGCATCTCGATCACCTATCTTGGCAATAAGAAAGTTAAATTTCTTGTACGTCTCATTAATTTTCACCGATAAGAGTCTAGCTAGTCATTTAACAAATCTCTGCCAACTACTCCTAATGCTAGTCCGGTTGGCGGAACAATAAGTCAAAAAATACTTTTTTAAAGAAAAAGTTCAAACTTTTTCATTGAATTAAAAGAGCTTATTGATATCTAGTAAATTGCTAAAAAATATTTGATTTTTCTTGAGAATATGCATTATTTTTAACTTATGGTTTTGCGAACGGAATTATTTTGGGATAGAGGAAACATTGAGAGTACACAAATTAGGGTGAGTTTCCCTTAAAAAGCCAAGTTGGCCTTTTGGATTTCCAGACAAGTTGTACGTCTCTTAAAAAAACCAAATAGTTGATATATGTGAGGAAATAATGCATGCCGAATCTGTATTTTTGTTAATTTTAGCCCATTTAACAGTTACCCTTTTGAGAAACTCACCTAGCTCTATGCAGTCTGAATCCAGACCCGAAAGAAGTCAAATTCCATGGATATGGTGATATGATATCATATTGAATAGTGGAAGTGGTGATTTGGCAACTATGGAGTTTGCCTGTACAAAACCTAGTCACGTACAGAAGTGACTGAAGTGGAAGGACGTTTATGACTTAATCCTTAGTGGAATTGTTGATTTGAGCATTTTATAAATTTTTGGATGTTAATTTGATGTTAAAAATTTGTACTTTAATGGCTGTTAATTAGCAGAAGAATTATCAAAAAATTAGTGTACTTTTAAACAGCTTTTCAAGAAACTCACCTAATTCTATGCAGTCTGAAAACAGAAAAATTTTTTAGAGAAAAAGTTCAAATTTCTAAATGAATAAAAGAGCTTAATGTGATCTGTTTAATTGTTAAAAAAACATTTGAAATTTTCTTGAAAATATGAATTTTTAGTGGAAGTTATCATTTTGGGATTTGGCAAAAATTAGGAGTTTGCCTGTACAAAACCTAGTGGCTGAGAGAGCTAAATTCTCCAGGATTACTGGGATTTTGACATGTGAAACTCACTAGACAGTTGCCAGACCTGAGAGAAGTCAAATTCTGGATTTGACTAGCACCTTGAGTGGAGTATTTGAACTATGGAGTTTGAATAACCTGTGGTCTAAAAGGATTATTTTTGACATGTGTCTAAAACATTGATTTCCATTTGTGAATATTTATTTGTGGTCTAAAACATTTGTGGTGTAAAACATTTTGTTTTGTCTAAAATATTGCATTTTGTTGTCTAAAATATTTGTGGTCAGCTCTTTTTTTTTTTTTGTCAACTTAAAAAAATGTAGCTTGGTTCATTATTGTATTATCATATAACGAAAATTATGAATCACTGCTCAATGAATTGTGAATAATCTCGTATATTTATGTGAAACATTTCGAAGACATGAGAATTATGTACAGAATTACTATTCAGAATTATAATCTCGTCTATGTACGGAAAAATTTCAAAAAACATGAGAATTATATAGTACTATCAGCAGAGAGGTAGTTAAGATGATTGTTTGACAACTATACTCATCTGATAAAGTCGTAGGGACTCAAGTACTATTAGTTGAAAGCAAAAATATAACATAGATGTTGATAGAGCTATATCCAAGGTTTTAAATATCGATCGTCACGCAAGTAAGAAGATTTTGGACCTCCGATACTGTTATTTACTTACGTAATGATTGATAAGATCCGATACCAGCCAATACGTAACCATATCATCGATATCATTACATCTATCGATTCCGAGATTATAACCCTGGGCCTGACTGGAGCTATCTAAACAAATGCCAATACGGTCAAGGAAAAGATTAATATGGGGAGCTTAATCGGAATGTGTAACAATGATGCACAAGTTGACAATCAATATAAAGTGGATTAACTTGAAGTTATTGGATTATACGTACATATCTGCACGCACCAAAAAAAAAAAAAAAAACTACAAGAATTAAACAAAAAAAGATCAACATAAATTCTTCTAACTACCCATACCGGTCCCACATTGTAGCCACAAACAAAATTAGATGTGAGATAATGAGTAAGATTGCCATTGCTACAAGGAAGTTCCCAATTTTCTGCCATTTTCCACGTAATGTTCTCAGAAATCCTTCTTTACAAGCATTGCAACTGTAACACAATTGGTTCTCTTCATTCTTCCACATATCACAATCTTTGTCTTTTGGTGTAGAATTGTCAATTTCTTGTTCTTCCTCCTCCGTCCAAAATGTGGCATTAACGTACTGCATGCCACAACTTCTTGGTGGTTTGCAACATCCGGACTAGCAAATATCCGACACAAAAGTAAGATGATCAAACAGTTTGTTAATTTGTCAAATATCATATTTGTGAGTAACCCCACTTCGAATTCAAATCTGAACGATACGTAATTACTTTCCCACTAAGATGATATATATGGAAAAAATTGAATCTTAACAATATAAAAAAAAAAATCATAATCTTGCAACTTGCAAGGAAACAAAAGAAACAGAATCATAGACGAAACAGAGTTGGACCTTAATTATACATAAGAGAAGACAATGAAGCAAAAGTATACATGAGAATAAAACATTTGCATGCTAATAAAAAGAAATGGGGGCTACCTCAATGGAAGACAATTTCCTCCTAGTGAAGTCATATGCTGTGAGCATAGAAGAACTTGACGCCAAGTCACCACAAGTTCTTGTTTCATAAATGCAAGATTTGATATTGTTCCAATTATTCTCATTATCCACTTTCATTTCGATCCAAATCGGTGAACCGGGTATTGTCCGGATATCCATTTTGTAAGCTCCAACCAGGCCAAGACCGACAATGAGCATCAAAATCAGTAGCACCATAACAGAGAGAAGTGCAGGCACTGGAAACCGAGCCCTCAAGTATACAACAAGGTTGCTAACAATGAAGACAATGATTAAGCCAATGACAATGGCTATTTGTAGCTTTGGCAGGCTGAGGAGGTCTTCACACTCGTACTGTCGTGTGTATATTAGCCATATGATGGAGAAAAGAATTGGAAGGGAGAGAATGAAAGAGAGTATGGTTAATGGAAGCATCAAATGTTTGATATGAATTGATTTCCTCCCTTTATTGTCTTGATTTGAGGTAATGGGCTTTTCTTCTGTTATTGTCAAGGCAACTGAACCTGTAGGATTTGGATTTTCTGACATAGTGATGGAGGATGAAACAATAACTGATTATAGAAATCAAACTATTTTTGGTTCATGGTATTCGTGTTTAATGGATTAGATTCTTAACGCGATTTCTCCAATTAATGACATGTGTTTTTCAGTAGTCTGGGAAAAATGATTTTACTGGGTCAAAACATGTGTAAAAGGAGAAGATTGTGGTGCTATTATTTCTCTTGTAGAGAGATTCTTGTGCTAGATGCGTGAAATATGAATGAGATATTATAGGGTAGTATAACTGAGTCTAACTTAAGATTCTATTATATCGAATCAGGTTCTCTCTAACCACTACAATATGGCTATAGATCGCTTTGAGTTTGCAATGGTGATATAGCAATTTGACCCTGAGCCTTGATCTAAAATCAGTCCTGTTCAATATTTTCATAGCGGGATACGTATCGTGTCTCGTTTTTCATTGTATAAATAGTATTGGGATACATATCGCATATCTTAAGATACGTTTGTTGGAAGAGTAGGAGTTTCTAATGTTTAGTTGACAAGATTACTAAAACCTAAAAACGGAGAAATACTTGAAGCAAGGGTGAAGAATGAGTATTTGCATGTAATACACTAGAACTCAACATTTTTTGGCTTGGTACAAAATTACTAAAACCTATCCCTATTTATACTACTTGATGGAATGCTCTAATCCGAAGATATTCTCATACAAGATAATGGCTTGAAATACTCTACAATTCTTCTCTTTCCTGATATAATAGACGATAGCTGCCCATGCCAATTTCCTCATGGAGCTGTTAAAGAGTTAACCCGAAACTTGCCAAGCCAGGCAATTTGAGCATTCCAGGGTTCAGGGACCTTATAGATACCACTGAGAGAGCAAGTTTGCTGCCATATAAGTCTCTTGAAAATGGGCAATTGAAGAACGGTTGACTTAACCGAGTACCCATGGGGAAAGTTTGTATGCCCCATTAGATTTTTTTATCCTTTGTCCTAAGGCTGCCCCTAAAAGCCATTTTGAGAATAAGACAATGCCTAGGAATGGACATGGGATACCAAATAATCATCGGTCAAATTACAGAGATGCTTCCTTCTGTTCTTTGCTATGAAGAAGAGGTGTGATTGTCAAACAGCCACGTTGAAAAGTGTATACGAGGCGCAAATCAAGATACTTCATTCAGTGATTCAATAATTTGTTTTGTCTTGGTTTATGTGTGAATCAGTCGATTAAAATTTTCTCTGCTTTCTTGTTCCCTGTCGCAAACTGGGATTCCTCAGTAGCTCATTCATTTTGTCTGAAATATTTCCAATTTGCATTTGAAATCTGCTGTTAATTTTTTCTTCTGGAAAATTGCAGGAATTGATGATGATCTTCCTCCATCGTATCAAAATACGCTTCCAAGAGGGGGCCGCGTTGCAGGGAATGGAAGATCTGCTATCCCGGGTTCAATCCCATACCCCAGGATTTATGGTGAAACGGATATGGAGACCCAAATTCACCACCTTGAGCAAGAAGCATACAGTTCAGTTCTAAGAGCCTTTAAAGCTCAAGCTGATGCCATAACTTCGTGATCATCAAAACTTCTCAATCTGTATAAATTATGGTGACAGTGGCTTCATCTTAGCACATGGCTTATCTACGGAACAGTTGTTAAGCATGGTCTCTGTTTCATACCCATTTAGGTAAGGGAAAATTATCCAAATGGTCCCTGTAGTTTCACCCGAGTCTCGATTTAGTCCCTCTAGTTTCAATTGCACTCCAACGAACCCTGTAGTTTCAATTTTGGTCGAATTAAGTCCAATCGATAACGGACGTTTGTAAAGATAACGGAAATCCCAATTTGGAGGTTTTTTGAGGGGCAAAACTGACTTTTTGACCCTCCTTCTTCTTCCCCAATTTGAAAACCTAACCCTAATTCTTTGCTTTGCAGAAAAAAGAAAAAAAAAACATATTTGCTAACATTTCATCCCTCTCTCTCTCTCTCTCCCTCTCTCTCTCTCCCCACCCCCAACAAAACCTCTCCACTCCGGCACATTCATATCCGGCCGACTCCAACTCCGACACGTCGATAGTTTATTTCTTTTTTCTTTCTTTTTGCTGGTGGAGGGTTACTAATTAGATCAGTGGTTTCCAAAGAAGCATGGGAAGATATCAGATATTATTGGATTGGGGAGATTTGGAACACAAGGTCATCGCCTTGTTGTAAAGAAAACACAAAAGTCAGTCGGTCTGAATGTTACATGAAGGACATTTGATCTTCAGATTAATGACTTCTTGATTATTGAATCGATAAATGCTTTCTTATTGCTGAATCGATTAATCAATAACGGAATGTAGTGTATGTAATATCTTTGATTTCTTTGAGATCAGATGCCAAGCAAGATTCCCTAAAATCCCTTTTTAATAAAATTAGCAGTGATGATATTTGGAGAAATGGGTCTGTGATTTGATCTCAGATTTGGGTTTGGAGAGGGAAGGAAAAATAAGATCTAATATTGTGACGGAGATGTCGCCGGAGATGGGTCGCCGGAGAAGACACTCACTGGAGTGGTGCCTGAGATGGATTTTCCAGAGTGGGGAGGATAGTAGTTGCAGGAGTGGGGAGGAGAGAGAGAGAGAGAGAGAGAGAGAGAGAGAGAGATGAAATGTTAGGAAACATGGTTTTTTCTTTTTTCTGCAAAGCAAAGAATTAGGGTTAGGTTTTCAAATTGGGGAAGAAGGAGGGTCAAAAAGTCAGTTTTACCCCTCAAAAAACCCCCAAATTGAGATTTCCGTTATCTTTACAAACGCCCGTTATCGATTGGACCTAATTCGACCAAAATTGAAACTACAGGGTTCGTTGGAGTGCAATTGAAACTAGATGGACTAAATCGAGACTCGGGTGAAACTACAGGGACCATTTGGATAATTTTCCCTTTAGGTAATTAGTTTGTGATATTTGTTTTTGGCATATTATTGTTTTCATTGATGCAAGGTTCTGACTGGATAATGGTAGTGATACAAATCCCTCCTAAAATGTGTGTTGCCCTGTGAGATATGGGATTGATCCTCTATTCTTTGTGAGCAGGTAATATTTAGTGGGCATTATGTGAGAGCGAGTTGAGCAAGCTATGGACCCTTAGTCTCATGGCTATAGTGAAAAATGAAGAGCGGGAGCGTGAGTAATTCAAGTGAGTTTGTAGTGAGAGCACATATAAGCCTTGGCACTTGACGTTTCTTCTTTTTACTCAAATATGAACTTGTGAACTCCATAGTTTACATACTGCTGTGTTGACTTTGAGCCTAAATGGCTAATTTTCAAGTAGCTGCTGCAATATTCAAGTTCCAGGGTGGACTTAATCTTTGGAAAATCTGATCCCATAATTTTATGAAAGATGGGCCAATTCTGGTTTGTGGTGTCGTACATTCGGTCTATGTTCTAATTGTTCGATGTTATAGTATGTTGTTGTTGTTTGGTACAAATCTGGGTTGGTGGTGTTCGTTCAGTCTCCTCTTGGCCCACCACAAGCTTCAATTCTCTCTCTCCTACTCCTAAGGTACGCCATTTCCCCTTCTCTCTACTTCTGAATCTCCTATTCCATTTCCACTTTTGTTTGATTGCTGAGAAAATGCAAGAAAACGAAGCCAACTTATTTACGTGGTTGTTTGTCTTTCCCTTTTTTTTTTTTTTTTTTTTTTTTTTACAACTTAGTTTTCCAGTTGGATTGAGTTCATCAGCAGTTCTCCGGAAATTGCACCCTGTGGAGTTTGCCATTTTCCGGCACCTTGCCTCATATTGCAGAATGCAGATCTCGTCGAGACACTAAGTTGAGGTTTAAAATCATGTTAATTGGATGCCATTTATTATGCAATCGGAACGCAAAAACAAATCAAAGTTGGGTTCTACACACTGGATTGGAACTCTGCAAAATTCAATAACGATTTTTTTTTCAGTCACATGTGATGTGAATGGGTATCCAATTAAAATGATTTTAAACCTCGTAAGCATTTCAATGAGATTATGAAGGGAATCGCTTATTGAATTAGATCTGGAAAGGGGCTTGAAAATAGCCAACTGGACGGAGTGCAGTTTCCCGAGAACTACAAACAAGCTCATTCCTTCTCGTTTTGCTGATTGTTCTAATAGTTATTGGTATCATATTTCGCTCGCAGTATCTCGCGTTGAGCATCAGGCGTTTGCAAGTGGGAGGGGTAGAGATTCCAGATAACAAGCGGTTGGAATTCTCTTTACAGTACATCCATGGAATTGGCCGCACCACAGCGCACCAAAATCCTCTGTGACCTCAACATGGAGAACAAAATCACAAAGGACCTGTCAGAGCACGAAAAAATCTCTCTGTGACGAAGTTTCCAAGTACTTGATTGAGTGCCAACTCGTAATATCTCTCTTTCGAAAGCCTTTCATTGATAGTTCTCTACTTCTATTTATGCTAATTCAATATTATACAACAAGAACATCAGTTTGGCGTGAACCCATCTTTGAAGCTCGGCTGTTTCACATTCTTAAATCTTATACCTTAAGTTTTTTTTTTCTCTCTCCTTATACACCCCCTTTGGATTGAGGGATTCGATAAGAAAACAAAAGAAAGGGTTAGAGTTCATCGTCGGAACACTCATTTGGATTCAGTAGCAGTATTTGTTGAGAAATGGAGAAAAAAGTACAGAAGTTAAATGTTTAGATTCGTTCCCCTTTCTTATCTCACCCTTTATCACAATCCAAAGGGGTTGTTGGTAATTCCCCATTCTCAGTGAATGTTTGTGGACGGTGGAGTCCACGCGGTTGTTTCGCGAAAGGTTCGGACGTGAAAACAAAAAAAATGTGAGTCGCCACCCGGGGTTTAAATTTAGAAAATGTTTGGTACCCGAGAAACCGTTTTAAGAATAATTGTTGACTCTCATGCCATTTTGGAAAAGGATTTGATCCGCGAAAAGATTCTTTTTGGATTCGGAAGCCAGGTTACGCACGGGGAAGGTTTTATTGAAAAATGCACCCCGCTCGCCCGGGAAATTCCCGCTACTAAATAATTTGTGGGATTTTTGTAGAAAATATTTTATTAAGAACTTTGACAAATAAACAAGCAAATAAAGAAATTAATTGAAACCATAACGGAAATAAAATTTAAACAAAATGACTAAATAGTAATAGTAAGAAAACAAAGGGTGAAATATGTAATAAACACAGAAAATGGCAGAAAAGAACAGAGAAACAGGGTACGAACAGGGGAAAACAGAGTACGAAATTTTGATTCAAACGGGAGCCGTGCGGCTCCCGCACAGGGGCCGTGCGGTCTCCCCTACAAGCCGCGCGGCTTGCGTTTGACCTTATTTTCAAAAATTTTGCTTCAAGGCCAGTGAGCCCAAAATCCGTTCAAAACTTGATTTTCTTCTTCAAATCTACTCCAAATAAGTTGTTTTTGTTTGTAAACAAGTTATTGAAGTGAAACTTATTTCCGGTACGGATCGTACCGTGCGTTTATCGAGAAAAAACGCCCGGTACGGCTCCGAAAAGCCGATTTTTGTTTCGAAAATGGTTTACCGAGTTAAGATACGGTTATTGAAACCGTTATTAACTCGGGGATGCCCTCAGAGAGCCACGGTTTGAAAATCGAAGTTCGAAAACGATTTGTACCTTTCTGGAACTCGAAACAGAGGTTGAAAACTTCAGAAACTCTGGGTTTGAACCCCTTAGAAACGGATTTGATACGTGCTGATGGATTACAGGAGGTTTTGAACAGAGGAAATGAAAGGGGCTCGAAGTTTCTAGAGAAGTTTGGACGGAATTTTGAACGGAAAATAACCGAAGATTTTATCAGCGTGTCGCCGGAGTGGGGAGGTTTTTCTGTGTGTCTTTTAGAGGAAGATGATGCCTCTATTTATAACCGGATTTGAGGGAATAAAATGATGATATTCGGCGGTGCAGTGATGATGATATTCCTGAACAGCTGGTTTCAGAGGATAACAACACTAGCCGTACGGCTCCCAGGGGAAGCCGTGCGGCCTGTATGGAGGAGCCGTGCGGCTTGTATAGAAAAGGATGAGCCGTGCGGCTTGTGGCAGGAGCCGTGCGGCCTATGAGGCTGAGTTTCCAGCTTTCTGGACAAGTTTCAAGGTAGTTTGATCATTCTGAGCATTTCTTCTTATCACTGGGTACTTATTTTCATAAACCAAACTTAAGTAAAGATTATCTTTACTTTAATTTATTTATGAAAATAAGGAAGTACCCCCTTTTCGGAAACAATGGCATTGCCAGAATTTTGATATCCCAATCCAATCAAAATCTCATCTCCCCACTTTTAGTACAAAATCGAAAACGGGCACATTTTTCTCCGAAGAAAAGGGGCGAAAGATGACTTTGCCTTACTCAAAAATAACTTCCGATTATACCATTTTGATTAGAAAAATCCAAGGAACAATTACCGGGACTTTTTATTGGCCAAATCAGATCTTCCCAAAAAAAGTTAATTTTCCATACTTAGCCAGATTTTCGAGCGACGACAGAGGAATGACTCGATCAAGAGGCGACCCGATGGTGACATGACCTATGTCATTCGAGTCTCAGATGAGAGACGATGATGAAAGAACACTTGGATTAAAATTGGGGTGTCTACAGTTGCCCCTCTTTGACGAGACTTAGTCATCATTCTGAGATGCAAGTCACGTCAAAGATATAGACGTCCCAATTTTGAACGTCCCGGTGCGAGAAAACATATATACAAAATATGGTCGAGCACGGAGCTTCCTACGTACCCTGTTTGTAGGGATCAGACCAATCGTAGTTCGGGGCTATGCATGTAAACAAGATTTATTGCAAACTTACCAGAATCAGACTGTGAGGATTGCCACCTTGTTTTTCAACAAGGGAAAAATGAGTCATGTGTTGTGAGCGAAACCAGCGAGTGAGGTTTTGTAAAAAACTGAGTCGTGTGTGAAACCAGCGAGTGAGGTTCCATAGTGTGCAAAACCAGCGAGTTAGGTTCCATGAAAAATGGAGTCGTGTGTGAAACGAGCGAGTATGGTTCCGTGAAAAACTGAGTCGTGTGAAAAACCAGCGAGTGAGGTTCCGTGAAAAATTGAGTCGCGTGGGAAACCAGCGAGTGAGGTTCCATAGTGTGTGAAACCAGCGAGTGAGGTTCCGTGAAAAACTGAGTCGTGTGGGAAACCAGCGAGTGAGGTTCCATAGTGTGTGAAACCAGCGAGTGAGGTTCCGTGAAAACTGAGCCGTGTGTAAAACCAGCGAGTGAGGTTCTGTGAAAACCTGAGTCGTGTGTAAAACCGGCGAGTGAGGTTCCGTGAAAAGCGAGTCGTGTGGGAAACCAGCGACTGAGGTTCCGTGAAAAACTGAGTCGCGTGGGAAACCAGCGACTGAGGTTCCATAGTGTGTGAAACCAGCGAGTGAGGTTCCGTGAAAAACTGAGTCGTGTGGGAAACCAGCGAGTGAGGTTCCATAGTGTGTGAAACCAGCGAGTGAGGTTCCATAGTGCGTGAAACCAGCGAGTGAGGTTCCATAGTGTGTGAAACCAGTGAGTGAGGTTCCGTGAAAAATTGAGTCGTGTCGTTTTCGTGACAAATGATTTATTTATTTATTTTTTTTTTTAAAATCACATAAGCACCTAACGGATTTTAGAAAACTGGGATATGATATCGATCGTCTTAATTACTTTGATAATTTGAATAAGCTTGATTTTTGAATTTGAACTTGTCATTGGACTTTGGAAATTTGAACTTGAATTTGGAGTTAACAATTTTGAACATGAATTTGGATTTTGCTCTGGAAAATTTAAACTTGACTTTGAACTTGAAAATTGATTTTTGAATTTGAAGTGACATTGAATTTGAAAATTGATTTTTGAATTTGAACTTGATATTTGAATTTGAAAATTGAAGTTGAACTTGAAAGTTTGATTTTGAACTTGAAAATTGATTTTTGAATTTGAAGTGATATTGAATTTGAAAATTGATTTTTGAATTTGAAGTGACATTGAATTTGAAAATTGATTTTCGAATTTGAACTTGACATTTGAATTTAAAAATTGAAAATTGAAGTTGAACTTGAAAGTTTGACTTTGATCTTCAAAATTTTGATTTTTTTTTTGAAAATTTGAACCTGAACTTGAACTTGACACTTGAACTTTTGAAAAATGAAATTGAGCTTGAGTTTGACATTTAAATTCTAAAAATCGAATCTTTGATATTGAACTTGGATTTGACATTGAACTTCAAAAAGGAATTTGAAAATTGAAAGATGTGTGAAAGTACCATGTTTGAAAATGCTTGACACAATGTGCGAAGCTACCGTGCTTTGAAAGTGTTTGAAACAGTGCATGAAGTTATCGTGTGTTCAACTTCGTGTTTGGCACAAATTTGAAAAAGTTCCAAAACTTGACAACTTGGCATTCAACAATTTGAATTTTTTTGACAATTCGACAATTTGAAGTTCGATAATTTGATAACTTCGGGACAAAATGGTGTTCCAAGAAATGTATCTCAAAAATTGAGGGTAAGAAAAAAAAAACCGATTAAAAAGTTGTCCATGAGGACTCTTGTGTGAGACTCAGGTTTCGACACTTGACGACACAATGACAACATTTTTTTTTAGACAGTAGGTGGCACAACAGGGTGTTTCTTTTTGCTTTACTGTCTTTCCTTTTGGACAGGGTCTGGGTTTGAGGTTGCTTCTGATCAAGACTTCGAGCTTTTTGGGCTTTCTGGATTTCTGTGAGGTTTGAGTCTTTTTGCTTTCTTGTCCCAAATCTTGAACTCCGGTGTATGTGCTTCTCCCAGTAGATGGCATTGAGCTGACGTGCCCCAGTCTTGGACAAATGTGCCTCAATAGATGACAAGCTTCAGTTTTGAACCCATCGACTTGTTTATCCGAACATAGGCCTTTCCATGCATTTGAAATCATCTTCCATGAGTTTAAGAACATCAAGACTACCATGGGTTGACTAGACAAAAGACCTTGTGTGAATTTGGACAAGGCCCAGACGTTATGAGTGACTTTACAAAGATGCCCCTGATTTGGGCGGAGATGACATACTCAAGAGGGGGTAGATTTGGACAAGACTAGGCTGACTCAACAGACTCAAAAGAGTGACTTCCCTGAAGGTGCCTCTGACTGGGTGGAGAATGACTACTCATGAATTTGGTAGACGCCGGTTATTTTGACCTTGTGACAAAGGAATAGACTCTGACAAGATTATGTTGACCTGAAAAGACCATTAAGCGATGATAAACTTGAGAATTCGGGAAATGGCAGAAGGTGCCCCACAATTGATGTTTGAAATTGTCATAAACTTGAGTCTTTTGGTTTTGAAATTGTTTCACTCCATCAAATGATGTTCATTTAAATCGATTATTTTATCAAAACACAAGATTTCTTAGTGTGAACCCTTGCCCTCGGGATGCTGATCTGCTGATTTTCCATTGAGGTGCCTCGGTTTGGACTTTTGCTTCTGGCGGATGCTGGTCTTGTGCAATGCCTTGGGCCCGGGTTGCGGATGAGGTTCTGAACTTCTGGCGGATGCAGGTGTTTTGCAATGCTTTGATTTTTTTTTTTTTAATGATACTATTTCCAATGGATCCTTGCTATCAAGTTGTGTTTTTCAATCTGAAAGGACTTTATTTAGGTTATAGCAGGGCCAAGGCTTTGGGTTTGACAAAGAAAGAATAAAGGCTCAAAAATTTTCATTTTTCCTGGGTCATTAAAGCTAGCAGCTATCTTGAACTCTTTTGCGTGCCCTTTTTGTTTTCTTCAATGTTTTCCTTTGTGCCCCATTTTGGCTTTTGATGGACATTTTCTTCCTTTCTTCCTTTTTAGTGCTTCACATTTGGTTGTCATGCCCATGAACTCGGCACTTTTCATTCCTTCGAAATTCTAACGTGCCAGTGGCTACCATGCATTTGGTACTTTTGACATTTCTCTGGCAATTATGTGCTTGGCACTTCCATCTGGACATCTTTGTCACTTTTGACATTTCTCTTAACTCACCCCAGTATGGGGGATAGCTGTCTAGCTGGGTTTTCTTTCAAAGAAAATGATTCAGGCTCAAAAGGGCTATCGAGGGATATATTTATCTGGGGAATAAAACAAAGAATGCCTTTCTTCATTTTGAATTTCACAACTTGATAGAAAGAACCTGTATATGCTCTAACTTTTGCCTAGGTCATACTTCAAGGTTTTGATCCAACGAGCTTTTTTGTTGTTTGCCTTAACTTTTGCCTAGGCCGCCCTTTCGGGTTTTCAACCTAGCAGCCCTCTTTTTTTTTTTTTTTTTGTGCGTCAAAGCATTGCTTCTTGATGACGTTGGAGAATTGCGCCTGGAATTCCTTCTTCTTGTGAGAGCTGAGGGTTCAATCACCTCGTGTATTGAAGTGACTATCATGAATCTCAAATGATGGTGAAAAACAATTCCATTTTCAAGGATTATTGCAAAAACTCAAGTTTATTATGACAATTTTAACACAAAAGCGTGACATCGATTTTTGAAAGTTGCGACCGAACCACTGAGGGTTGCCTACGTATCCCTTTGCAAGGAATCAGGTCGTGACGTAGTTCGGGACTACAAATCTGACTCTATTTTTTGGTCTTTTTTTCTTTTTTTTAACAACAACAAGACATCACAGACTCGAAGATGAAAGCACATAGACGAGGAAAGCGAAAACATAAACAGACTCGAAATACAAATTGACTCAATCAGAAGTGAAAACTTGACTTGACACTTGAAGACTTCCAAGACTCGTGGAAGATTGAATTATTGCATGGCCATTGTTGGTTTATTGACTCGACGTGGTGTTCAGTTTCGCCAGTGGAGCAGAGATAGATCCATTGTCAATGAGATCTTGAATCTTGTGGCGGAGGCGATGACACTCATCAGTTGCATGACCAGGCATTTGATGGAAGGCACAAAAGGCATTGGGGTTATGGTAAGATGGAAGCTTATGAGGTAGAGGAGTTGGAGTTAGTGGTTTGACATGGCCGGCTTTGAGGAGCTTCTCATAAATCGAGGACAGTGGAGTGGAGAATTGGGAAAGGGTTCTTTGTGGTTTCTGAGAGTTGTTGGTTTGGGTTTTAACTTCGTTGACAGGCATGGCTTGGTTGAAATTTTGGTTTGTGGAGCTGGAAGAGGCTTGGGCATAATCATTTTTACTGAACAATGTGTCGGTGTTGCCAGAGTGCACCCATTTGGTTTTGGGAACAGGTTCCTTTTTCTCAAAAATGCCGGACTGGATTGCCTCCTCAATGGCAAGGCCTGCCTCATAGAAAGTCTTGAAGTCAGCAGTTGTCTGAAAGACCACTAAGTGCTTGGCAAAGTCCGGTTCCAGATTCCTTGTGATGATTCTCATCTGTTCCTTTTCTGAAGGTCGTTCCATCATTTGAGAGGCTTTCCCTCTCCATCTCTTAATAAAGTCAGCAAAGGACTCATTCTTACCCATCTTGGTCGATTCCAACTCTTGGATAGTCATCTCAAGTTGAATGTTGTAGTTGTATTGGGCGACAAAGGCTGCCCCAATATCTTCCCACGTCTTCTTCTTAGAGATGTCCAAATTCAGAAACCAGCGGAGTGCGGACCCGGTTAGGGTTTGCTGAAACATCTGGCCCATTGCATCCTTCCCAACGTCATACATGGATAGAGTACCCACATATGTTTGCAAATGAGCTTTCGGGTCACCGCTGCCGTCAAACTTGTCCCAGTCTATTGGTTTGAATTTGTCGGGGAGCTTTGCATCCGGGAAAAGGCACAACTTCTCCATATCTATTCCTGTAGTCGCTATCTTCTCTTGTTTCTGAACAGACTCCTCAAGTTTAGCCAGCTTGGTCAATATTGACTCCATGTTTTGACCGCTTGATCCTCCTGCTGGTGGAGGGAGTTGAGAAGTTAGTTTCTGAATCATGAGCATCATCTGGGCCATCTGCTTGACGCTGTTGGTTTTCTGTTCCTCTAAAGCATCCTTAAGAAGCTGGATTTCATCTGTTTCTGCCGACATAGCTGAGCTTCCGGTTGACTATTATATTCTTGACTCAGTTCGAACTAATCGCTGTTCGGGGATTCGAGTCCAACCTGGTATGAGGTTTTTCTCGTTTGGCTGAATGGCTGGGGATTGACAGTAAAGCAAACTCAGAAATGCCCCTGCTTGTTTTATTTTGAAAAATGGGAATGTCGTATTTGTGTCGTCATATATGCAAACCTAAGTCTCAAAAGGTTTTCAACAGCCCTGGGTAGGTCGACTACTCAATAGGTTAAGTTCCTGTGTGTTGGAACCAGAGCCAGTCAATTTTCGTGACCATCCAAGACAAAGCAATAAGGCTGTCGAAATCTGGATAGAAATGTGATAAAATCACAAGGAGCCGTTCGAGCACGGCTGACACTGGAGGTGTTTCAAACTCCAAAGATTTAAAGTCTCCTAGACTATAAAAAAAGGTCTTAGAAAAAGGCTGCCCCGATCCTCAGTGTTTCTTCTGACAATATATCCTTTGTTTAGGATAACAGGATTCGGGGAAATTAAATCAACTTGGTTCTTGATGATTCCTTTTCAAGGATCTAACTTTGATTTTAGGGACAATTGCCCCAGCTTGGGTCAATTTTTCCTAATTTCGGTTAGGTCATTGCCAAGGAATTATTAAGGATCAAATTGATTTGATTTTCCTAAGTCCTGTTATTCTAAGGACTGAATTAATCTGAACAACGTGCATTGGGATGCACGACTCATCATCGGGCAGGGCAACCTCTCAAGACCGCGGGAAAGGTGACAATCTAGGGTAAATTATACTACTAATGCGAATGTATGCATGATGACAGGATATGCAGAAAACAACTAACAAATAAACATGATATGCAGAAAACAGATAAACATGATATGTTAGAAGCAGTAAACACATAACAGGATATAACAGATAATCCTACCCTACAGGCCCTGTCGTAGGTTGGAAAGTGCTAGGGTTTACTATATGCAAAAGGCTGGGTTTTGGTTTGAAAGGGGTTCCCTAGACTAGAGTCAATATTTGCCTCCCAGTGCCAAGTGTACTGCATGGCAAAGGTCGAACGGCAGGCTGACTCATCATCGTCCAGGGTTTGCCGAGAATCTTGGGATGTCCTAACACCAGCAAGCCGGGTAGGGTAACCAAGACGCAGTGGCGGGGTTTATCCAACATCGATGCACGTGCAATGCAAAAAGTTTCGCAATAAAATATTTTCAAAAATCCCACAAATATTTTCAAGTTTGGCTCACCAATAAATTAATTTTATTTTGAAATTTCACATAAGCAAACAACCGGGAAAGCTCCAGTCCGGATTGGTCGGGCGTAGCCCTGTTACTGCACCATTCCTTTCTCGATCACGCGGGGCGTGTTCGTTTTTGTCAAGCTTTCGGGGGTCGTTTTACAAGTGTAAAATACCAAAATAAAATTAATTTAAAAATCCCCAGCAGAGTCGCCATTTTGTGGACGGTGGAGTCCACGCGGTTGTTTCGCGAAAGGTTCGGACGTGAAAACAAAAAAAATGTGAGTCGCCACCCGGGGTTTAAATTTAGAAAATGTTTGGTACCCGAGAAACCGTTTTAAGAATAATTGTTGACTCTCATGCCATTTTGGAAAAGGATTTGATCCGCGAAAAGATTCTTTTTGGATTCGGAAGCCAGGTTACGCGCGGGGAAGGTTTTATTGAAAAATGCACCCCGCTCGCCCGGGAAATTCCCGGTCTCTACTAAATAATTTGTGGGATTTTTGTAGAAAATATTTTATTAAGAACTTTGACAAATAAACAAGCAAATAAAGAAATTAATTGAAACCATAACGGAAATAAAATTTAAACAAAATGACTAAATAGTAATAGTAAGAAAACAAAGGGTGAAATATGTAATAAACACAGAAAATGGCAGAAAAGAACAGAGAAACAGGGTACGAACAGGGGAAAACAGAGTACGAAATTTTGATTCAAACGGGAGCCGCGCGGCTCCCACACAGGGGCCGTGCGGTCTCCCCTACAAGCCGCGCGGCTTGCGTTTGACCTTATTTTCAAAAATTTTGCTTCAAGGCCAGTGAGCCCAAAATCCGTTCAAAACTTGATTTTCTTCTTCAAATCTACTCCAAATAAGTTGTTTTTGTTTGTAAACAAGTTATTGAAGTGAAACTTATTTCCGGTACGGATCGTACCGTGCGTTTATCGAGAAAAAACGCCCGGTACGGCTCCGAAAAGCCGATTTTTGTTTCGAAAATGGTTTACCGAGTTAAGATACGGTTATTGAAACCGTTATTAACTCGGGGATGCCCTCAGAGAGCCACGGTTTGAAAATCGAAGTTCGAAAACGATTTGTACCTTTCTGGAACTCGAAACAGAGGTTGAAAACTTCAGAAACTCTGGGTTTGAACTCCTTAGAAACGGATTTGATACGTGCTGATGGATTACAGGAGGTTTTGAACAGAGGAAATGAAAGGGGCTCGAAGTTTCTAGAGAAGTTTGGACGGAATTTTGAACGGAAAATAACCGAAGATTTTATCAGCGTGTCGCCGGAGTGGGGAGGTTTTTCTGTGTGTCTTTTAGAGGAAGATGATGCCTCTATTTATAACCTGATTTGAGGGAATAAAATGATGATATTCGGCGGTGCAAATGATGATGATTCCCAAATGCGGGTTTCGTGAGGATAACAACACTAGCCGTACGGCTCCTGTGGGAAGCCGTGGGCCCTGATGGAGGAGCCATGCGGCTTGTATAGAAAAGGATGAGCCGTGCGGCTTGTGGCAGGAGCCGTGCGGCCTATGAGGCTGAGTTTCCAGCTTTCTGGACAAGTTTCAAGGTAGTTTGATCATTCTGAGCATTTCTTCTTATCACTGGGTACTTATTTTCATAAACCAAACTTAAGTAAAGAAAAGTTTTCTTTACTTTAATTTATTTATGAAAATAAGGAAGTACCCCCTTTTCGGAAACAATGGCATTGCCAGAATTTTGATATCCCAATCCAATCAAAATCTCATCTCCCCACTTTTAGTACAAAATCGAAAACGGGCACATTTTTCTCCGAAGAAAAGGGGCGAAAGATGACTTTGCCTTACTCAAAAATAACTTCCGATTATGTCCAAGAATTGGTAGCATTGACATTTTCCCAGCAGATCAAACAAAACAGCAACAGAAGTAGGTACATCTTCCAGCTTGACAAGATTCAGTAGGAGTCTTCAAGAAATGTTTCCATTGAACCAGTGACTATGAGACCGAGGCCAAAGACTAACTCAAACCAAGATACATGCACATACAAGGAACTCTGTAGACCTTAAAGACTCAAAAGAGACCCAAAAAAAAAAAAAAAAAAACCTCAAGTTATAATCCAGCCTTACATAGACAACACGAACTACTAAGACAAAAAAACACTAAGACAGACCTGCCACTCACCAAATTGAACCCAACACACAAACAAGAAGCCCCAAACAAAATCAAAAGGTAGACACAACACTCACTCTCTGCCCAATAGATACATACCAACCAAAGACAGCCCAAGACAACACACCCCACCCAAGACAGCTAAGGCAAACACACCCCACCCACCCAAGACAGCCCAAAACACACACACACACACACACATTCCATTTTGAAGAGTGCAGCAAAGAAAGACTGATTGGATTAAATCTTCTCCTTCCTAATGCCATCCAATTGCACATTCAAATTCCCCAAAGAGGCTTTGACTATGAGGAAGTTTCTGTGGTTTGTGAGTCTTGTGACATTACAACATTAGCACCTCTTTCTTTATTAGCTTTGTTAATAAATCTCTTCTTCACTTTGCTTCCCAAGCCCCTTATATTCCAAGAAATTATTTTTCATTATGTTAAAGGGGTACCTTGTGATGAGATTACCAAGTGATTCAGCTGGTTGTATGGTTCCTTTGAAGTGGAGTGAATATGTTCTTTAAGTGGAGTGAATCTGTTCCTTTGGAGTAGATTGTATTCCTTAGCCTCAATTTCTATAATTTTCTTCATTATCATTATATCTGTGTCCACAAAATCAACTCCCAATCTGGTTCCTGAAATCGTAGTAGACTGCAATTCATTAAGAATTAGCTCCTGTTCCTGTCCTTGTGTGTTTGTGCTGGTGGAGTTTTCTTTCTGTTCACTCTCATCAATGCTCGAGCAAACTTCAAATTGTTGACTTCTTACATCTTTCCTTATGTTTCTTGGTTTAGGTCCACTTGCAAGTTGATGCCTTCAAACTAAGATGCATGAATGTTATTATTCGATCCAATCACCACTGGACCATCAACTACTTGGGCTTCATTGATTTGGGCTTTGTTTTTATCTGGGAGAGTGTCCTGGCATGTCTCTTGTACTGGGCCTTAAAGGGTCAACCACAGAAGGATTCAAAACTTGTTAGCGATTTGAATTTGCTTCATGAAATGCTTCACCTGCTCCTCGGGCGAAGGGCGCCATAGCGGACCTTGGTACCGTGGAATGTTAGTCCTCAATTGGCGGCGCCTTACGCTATTGTAGTTTTATTATGTGATCATTGGAATGTGGCTAGAGTCGTATTGTACACTTGGTTGATTCAATAACTGGTTGTATGAATTGATCAAATTGAAAAATAATCCGTAGAGAGGCTTATTCGCTGTGGATATTTTCTGAGTTGATAGCCTTCCGCTTTCACTAATCATCTTTGCAATGCTTGTCACATTGCAATACTTCAGATTTTATGAATTAATCACATCCATAATAGAGATTACTCTACATCTTACTATATCACAGCACAAGTGCAGAAAATTTGGAGTGTAATTTTGTTCATGAACAATAGCTTTCACTACTATTGGTTCTCATCAATCTTTGTAATGAAATCTCTTGAAGATTGGACGTCGATACACGTAGCGATACAAGTGCACAGTAAATGTACAGACCATGCTCAGAGACTCACTTTTGGATCACACACGAGTGATCCGAACCGTTCATTCTTTTTAGAACATTTTTTCGAGTGGGCCCACATAAATTCAGCTCAATCGGATAGTTAGATGTGTGAATTTTTTAGAGGTGTGAGAGCATCCTCATCTGGCTTCCTACTTTAAAGTAGGGAGCCAAACCCCCCAAGACCCCCAAAAATCAGGCTCTCTATTCTTCCTTCTCAAATCATTTTTTGCTTTGAGTAGGCACTGTTCACGCACCTTTTATTATTATTTTTTTATTGTTTTCTTCCGGCCGCTTTTCCTGAGTTTTGTGCGTCAGAAAAGAGAGAGGGAGGGGACAATATTTTCCGGCCGTTTTTCCGGCTGTTTTCTTCCAGCTACTTTTCCATGGAAACGTGGCTACCTATGTGTATGCAAAAATGCCAAGTACCCAGAATTGGGTACCCAAAATTGACCCACACACACTCACAAGTGTGTGTGTGTGTTTGAGACAAAATTATGGGTATGTATCAACACCCCTGTGTGTATGGGGGGGGACAATATTTTAATGGCTAAAAGGGGGTCCACAACTGCAGCGAAACATCTCCCCAGGCGGGAAGATTTGCTTTTTATTAGGGGGAATTTTTTTTTAATAGATTTGAGGGGAATAGTTTACTATAGTAAAGTTATAAAAGAGAGTCTGATTTTGTGAGTTTTTGATAAAGTGGTTTGCTAATTTATAAAAAGTGTTTTTGAAGTTAAATTTGGTGAAAATTTTGGGTAGGCTGATAATGATGCTCTAAGTTCTTCAATTTAGCGGGTGTGAATTATTGAAGAGGGATGTGACAATACAACTGTTACCCATGTGCTGAGAACGGACAAAATCCTACAAGAGAAGAGAGAGAGAGGGACCACTGTCTGCAACTCTCTACATCATCAAACTAATACTCCCCCCGTCCCATTTTAAATGCTCCCTACGTATATCCGCGTCATTTTCAAATGTCTATATCTTTTTATTGGTAAGGTTTCCAAAGTTTTTAAAAATTGTCTAATAGAACTAATTGAGATCTATCAAATAAGATCCATATTGCATATAAAATACATTATAGAATGAAAACTATTTTAAAAAAAAAACACGCATAACCGTAGGGAGCATTTAAATTGAGACGGAGGGAGTAAAAACAACCAAACCATACGGAAAGTTAAAAAGAAAAAAGGAGGAAAAAGTAAAACAGGGCGACCTCATGTTGGATTGCTGCTTTTAGAGAGAATTAATTTCCAGTCATCTGAACTCATACGCAACAAATGTACCAAAAGCGTTGCTTCCCATGTTGGATTGCTGCTTTTAGAGAGAATAATTGTTCCATAATATTTTTGGTTGGAAAGACAAAGAAGTTAGTTTCTTGAATGGCAAAATCTAGTAATCACCCTTAGGGTGGTCAGCATTGTGATGCACGCGCATCACATGGGGCGTAGCGTAAGATTTAAATTTTCTCCCCGACCGATGCATTACTGATGCCAGTCCTCTGTACTTCATCTCAAGTAGTCATTCATGCCTCTTCATTCAAAAAGTTACCTTTTTTTTGTATCAGAAAAAGTGACCCTTTACCTTTATATCTTTTACTCCTTCCGTCCCAATTTAAATGCTCCCTACGGTTATGCGTGTTTTTTTTTAAAACTCTTATAGTTTTCATTCTATAATGTATTTTATATGCAATATGGATCTTATTTGATAGATTTCAATTAGTTCTATTAGACAAAATTTTTAAAAACTTTGGAAACCTTACCAATAAAAAGATATAGACATTTGAAAATGACACGGATATACGTAGAAATTTAAAATGGGATGGAGGGAGTATTTTAGTTTCTGAACTGCATTTACTTTTTTATATGGGTTATGCTAACGGGTGCCATAGTGCATCCGTTAAGGGTACAAAAAGTATATTTTTATGGCTCTCACTTGTATAAAAAGGTACACTTATACGTTAAAATACACTTAAAGATGTATTTTAAAGTACAAATATACGTTTAAATTGTACTTTTTTTACTCTTAACAAGTGCACTATGGCACCCGTTAGCATTCTCCTTTTTATATTTGCATTTTCACCAATTTTTTTTTTTGACAACACATTTTCACCAAATTTTGCTTTCTACAGTATATAACAAAAAAAAAGTAAAAAAATTTATGATTGAAGCTTAATTTTTTTGAATAAAGACAAAAATAAGTCAAAAGACAGTTTTAAAACTTTTTTCGATCTTATTCACAAAATTGAGAGTTTTGTTTTAATAATTTGAAACATTTCTAAATAGAATATGGGACATTTGAAACATTTCTATAGAACATTTCTAAACAGTTTTAAAAAAAAAAAGTTGGGAAAAGCTAATTTTGTAGGAGGGGATCCACTTTTCATCTGATGCGAGAGAGGAGGGGACAAGAATTTAAGGGTGGGGACCTGCCACACTCTGTCAGATTAGGCACCAGAATTTAAGGGAGGGGACCTACCACACTCTGGCAGAATTTAAGGGAGGGGACCTGCCACACTCTGGCAGATTTGGTACAAGAATTTAAGGTAGGGGACCCACTTATAATCAGCCCAATCGGCTCAAATGTGATTGAAAGTACTTCTTTATTCAAAATTTTGGACCAAGCATCCTATCACGGGAGACAAATCTCCCTGATGACTAAATTGTTGTGTGAAAGGAAAAAAAACCCCTAAAATCAGACTCAATAATTTTTTTGTAAATTTACAAAAGTTATAACTTTGCTACAGTAACTCGGTAAATTCTTTGAGGCACTATTCACAGGTTAAAGCAATTCTCTTTCCTGACTTCCTAAATAGAGAGTCTGATTTTGTGAGTTTTTGAAAAAAGTGACTTGTTAATTTATAAAAGGTATTTTTGAGGTTAAATTTAACTCAATTTTTGTTAAGCCTGATGAGGATGCTCTTAGGGTGGTAAGAGCATCTCCACCAGTCTCATTTTCGCTATCTCCATTTTGGCAAGAATTTGGGGCTTTGGCTAGCAGCATGCGGGGAGATCACGCACCAGTCTCGCTATTCGCCGGAGATCCCTCGCCATCTTCTTCTGCGTCATCGGCTTGTGCGTCATCTTCATCCTCCCGTGCGTCATCTGCTAAACACGCGTCATCTGCTTCAGCGTCGCACGGGCGCGTGCATCACACGCGCCGCGAGTAGATCTTACTCGCCAGCACGCGCCATCTTTGACCGGCGCGTGCGGTCGTCCCGGAGCTCCGATGACGACGTACCTTGCACCAATCTTCTCGTCTCGACGTCAGCTATACTCTGGTTGTCTCAAAACGATTTTATCGCAATTATTCCGATGATCCATTTTTCCGGCGAGCGACGGAGAGAGAGAGCGGGCCGTTGGCGATTCTTGCCCGATCTCGCCATACCTCGCCTGCTGTGGCGAGGTACTGTAGCACGGATTTGGTTGGCGAGCTCGATGGAGAGGCTGCTGGGTGCCGGAATCTGCCATTTGGGTCGCCATTTTGCTGCCGCCAGAGCCTTGAAGACGCTGTTGGAGATGGTCTAACTAGCAAAACCCTTCTTGAATATATAACTTGAGATTTTCTTTTGCTTACTTGCAAAACTTCATTTTTGTTGTTTATCTGTTTGCTATAGTATGTGGTATTATGGGCACACATGTGAAATAAATTTCCGATGTTGAAAAAAAAGGAGTATCATTTTTCTTTACCAGCCCTCAGAGCCGTACTTTAGTTGGTGGGCCTTCTTGAATTTGGCGTGTTTGAATTATTGAGAAGGGATGTGACAATACAAACTGCTACCCATGTGCAGAGAACACACAAAATCCTACAAGAGGAGAGAGAGGGACCACTGTCTGCAACTCTAAGGTCTCATTTGTTTGGCCGGAGATAAATGGATGGGATATGGGTGGGATATAAAATCCTTGGGATATTGTTGGGATATTGCTCAGGATATCAATGGATGAGAAAAATTCATATCCGGTGTTTGTGTTCGACGGGATAATGCTCGGGATATCCGGTTTTTGCACTAAAAACTCCAAATCCCATCCAAATCCCACCCCCATGGGATTTTTTTATCCCGTACGGATGGGGATATAAAATTCCATCCCACCCCATATCCCATCCCAAATAATGTTACCAAACACAGAATTTTGGGACCCACGTCCAAATCCAAATCTCATCCCACCCCATATCCTCCCTAACAAACAAGGCGTAAGAAACAACCAAACCATACGGAAAGTGAAAAAAAGAAAAAGAAAAAGTAAACTGAGCCAAAGACATCCTTTCTCTGTGTGGGACACCAGAGAAAAGTCTTGAGCAGAAAATGATTGCTAACAGTCAACCCTCTTGAATGGTTGGAGTTGCACCAAAACCCTTGTTTGAGTTTTGTCATTTTTCCAACTCAAATCACAACTCAAATCTGTTTTTCCAAGTCCATTAGATCACGAAAAGTTACACGTCAACGGTATAATGCCAAATAAACAGAAAAATGAATCTAATGACATGACCCTTCCCAATCTTCATTTTCCAGGAAATTCTTTGGCTGTCAACTCCAGAAAATGCAGGTCAAGTCTTTGGTGGATGGCCCTTCCCAATTTGTATTTCCAGTGTGAGCTGGAGCTGCAAGACTAAAGTGAGGAGCTGACTCCTCAATAGTTTGATCCTTGGTAGCATGCACGATCCTTCTAAAATATGTGCATGGATGCTATGTAGACGGGAGTTCGAATCTGCACTCCCTTGACAGGAGCTCGACGGGACCGCGCTCCCATCAAGACGGGATACTCTCCTAAATAGGATAGAAGCTTGCACACTAATCTTAAGGACAAAATCTCACTTCTCTTTGAAAATATATGCAAGGAAGAAGAGAAAGAAAAAAGAAGTAAGAGAGATATAGGATCTCTCTCTCGTCTTATATTCTACCATTTATGCATGTGTTTAGTCCATATATTTGGCGTAAAAAAATCTATTGGGATGTCACTTCTCACTTATGTTTACATAAAAAAAAAAATTGCTTATATACGTGCTCCCTTTACAACTATAAAACATACGTACAATACATATATAAGTATTAAATATTCTCTCACCGCTCCCAACCTAGGGAACTTCCGTATACCCCTGCAACCCCACACTCGCTCCCACTCCTGCTCCCGCTTCGTGCAACTAAGGTTTGATCTTAATCACGTATCTGGCACTTTTAAAAAATTAGGTGAAGCAAATAAGTTAGGTAGGGAAAGGTAGGTGGGTAGAAAGTTAGGTAGGGAAAGTTAGTTGTGGTAGAAAGTTAGTTGGTTAATTAAAATCGTCATTAGAAGGTGGTTAAATAATCGTTAAAGTATATAATTAGGTGAACCAAAAAAGTTAGGTAGGGAAAGGTAGATGGGTAGAAAGTTAGGTAGGAAAAGTTTGTTGTGGGTGAAAAGTTAGTTGTGGTAGAAAGTTAATTAGTTAATATCGTGATTAGGAGATAGTTAAACAATCGTTAAAGTATATAAATTATTAGTAGGAAATTTAAAAGTTAGTTGAGAATTAGTTGTTAGAAGGTAGTTGAGGAAGGGTGCCAAATTTTGGCACCCACAACACTGGAGCAAGGTGGCCAAAAAAATACTGTTGGAGTGCCAAATTTGGGTTTGTGGGTGCCAAATTTGAGTTTGACACCCAAAAAATGGCACCCACCATTGGAGATGCTCTTAGCAGATTTAGGGAGGAAGCACAGATATCTTTGCGGGCTCACCTCGGATCCCGTCAAGATGATTCAAATTGTTTTTGCTTTACCAATTTAAAAAAACCTCTACCGATATCCAATTAAACTAATTTTTTTTACAGGAATTCATAAAAAATCTACGGAACCCGAAGTGAGTCCCGCATAAAGATCCGTGCCCATTGTCTGCAAACAAACTCCTCAGAAAGTCTCACCAAATAACCGGTAAACATCTCCATTTGGTTTGGTTTCTAGTGACAGATAACGTGCTACTCTATCTACTACAGTAATATTTTGGAAAGGTACGCAAAGTTCGATTTTGTATCCACTCAATACTTATCTATAAAAAGATCATCTCTTCTTGCACTCTTTCAAGAAATGCTTCACCACTCTTTATGAGTAGGAGTACTCACCAATCAAGAAAACATAATCGTTACACAACAAAAGAGAGAGAGAGAGAGAGAGAGAGAGAGAGAGAATGGATTCAAAGCAGAGCAGCCCGAAGAAAGTCCTAATGCTGCCATGGCTAGCCCATGGCCATATAACTCCCTACCTAGAGCTAGCCAAAAAGCTCTCAACCAAAAACTTCCACATCTACTTATGCTCCACACCCATAAATCTCACTTCAGTCCAACACAGAATCACTGAAACCCAATCCCTCTCCATAAAACTAGTACCTATCCACCTCCCTTCATCGCCGGAGCTCCCTCCCCACCAGCACACCACCAACGGCCTCCCGCCGCACCTCTTTCCGGCGTTAAAAAACGCCTTTGACTCGGCAAGCGCTGAGTTCTCCAAAATCGTACAGACACTAAGCCCGGACTTGGTCATCTACGACTTTCTTCAGCCGTGGGCACCGACGGTTGCCTTGGAGTATAACATTCCGGCGGTGAAGTTTGCCACGACCGGAGCAGCGGTGGTAATTTGTTACCTCTTCTTCCTCACGAAACCGGACATTGAACTCCCGTTCCCGGAACTTCAGCTAATATTACAGTGAGTTATCAAATATTTCTCTTAATTATTTTATGATTTATTATGTTGTTTAACTCAAGAGAGCTGGAGTTTTCGTTTTTATATGTATAGAGATGCGCGCGATTATGGTTTTGACTTTTGAGGAACTACGTTGGTGCGACTGCCTGGCGGGCTCCCGACCCCGGGTTTTGAAAATTCCATTACTATAGCGCGGAAATTGACCAAGAACAGTAACTTGCCATGGCTCTCGCCTTTCAAAAAAAAAAAAAAACTTGCCAAGTTGCCATGGCTCTTATATATGAATCTCGCATTTTATTTTTCCTACCTCTAACTTTTCTTCATGTTCATTGATTTGCATGATTCATTCAATTATAGTTTTCTATTGGTTCGTGGATTTCATTATTATATGGGTTAATTTATATCTAAATGCTCCATAGGAGTTTTCACCCTTTTCGCAAAGCACAACAAAAGATGGCTCCGGTAGATGATGGTGGAGGTGACAAGACACGTATCCTCGAAAGCCTGAAAAAATCACATAAAATGATTTTATTCAATACTTTCAACGAACTTGAGGGTAAATACCTTGATTATTTACCTCTTTTACTTGATAAAAAAATAGTTTCGGTCGGTCCAATAGTTCATGAGATTGATGATGAGAACAAGGGTTCAGAGATACTGCAATGGTTGAACACAAAAGATGAGCTCTCAACTGTGTTTGTGTCCTTTGGAAGTGAGAATTCATTGTCAAAGGAGGAGATGGAAGAATTAGCTCATGGGTTGGAGCTTAGTGGTGTTAATTTCATATGGGTTGTTAGGTTTCCCGTGGGAGAGGGACCTAAAATTGAAGAAGCACTGCCTGTGGAATTTCTTGACAGGTAATTACAAAGAAATAGCTCATTTTTTGCAATTTTTATTTATAAAAATTACTCCGTTTGTTCCTTTGTAAATGTCTCTTACGGAAAGACGTGTAATTTTTTTGGTAAAAAAATTAAGTACTTTCATGAATAAAATTTTCACCAAATTAAATAATCTCAATAAGGGGCAATTAAGTAATTTGAACTTTGTAAATGTCCCTTACGGAAAGGCTTATTTACCTTTTTGGTCCCCAAAATATTGATCGCGTCTCAATTTCGTCCTTAATGTTTCAATTGCTGACATTTAGTCCCTAACGTTACAATTTTGTACCAATCAAGTCCCTGACTCTAACTCCGTTACTCCAGTCCGTCAAAACGAGGGGCAACCAAGTCTTTTAACACGGAAATTCGTTCGAAGGAATCAGCTCGAGAAGAAGACGACTGCTGGAGAAGAGGAAATGCATATATGATGAAAAACACAGCAAGAAAAACAAGGCTGTTTTCTAATGGATTTTATTTCATAAATCTAGTTTTGACATCCTCAACGGATTTTAGCAAAACTAGATTTTATCTCACAAAATCATTTACAAAACACCTTTATCAATCCTAAATTTAATCCATCGGGAAAACAATGTGATTTTATTACACCTCCAAACAAAACTAGATTGTATCTCATAAAATCTATTTGAGAACAAGGCCTGATTCCGAAAACAATGAAAAACCATTGTTGTTTTGCGCCTATATATATATATGACAAATGCATATATAAATTGTACATCTCAGAAACCCATTTTGATTTGGGCATTTTCACTAAAAAAAATCAAACCTGCTGTTTTGCTGTGCCTATATATACACATAATGTAATAATCAAATACACACACACACATATGTATCTGTAAATCGTATATCTCAAAAACCCATTTTGATTTAGCATTTTCAATAAAAAAAAAATCAAACCCGTTGTTAGAGCAACCCCAACAGATGACTCAAATTTTTCTCTAAAAAAAGTAGTGAACAGTGCACATTTTTCATTTTACCAATTCATGTCTCCAACAATTCTCTCTATTACCCTCCCTATTTTAAATAAAATATAATATATGGGAGAAAAGTAAGAGAGAGACAAGAGAGAGAGAGAGAATAAAAAAGAAAAAAAAAGAGAAAGCAATGGCAAAGAGGGGGAAGGAGAGAGAGAAAGAATAAAAAAATGGGTAGGGAGTGAATAGTGCCTCCCTAAATAGAGGGGGGGGGGGGATTTTTAGGGAGGTACTAATCATTTTTGTATTTTAGGGAGGGGTTTAGGGAGCCTCTTGGAGCCTAACTTTGGGGTTTGGCTCCCTAAAATAGGGATGGGAGGGGGATAGAGAGCATTGTTGCACTTGCTCTTAGGCTGTGCCTATATACACACACATATGTAATAATCATGTATATATTCATAACTATAGATAAATCAACTATCAGGCTGTGGGTTCCTCCGATCGATGTGTTCGGAGTAACAAAATATCAAAATCAATTCAAACAGAAAATCAAAAATGGGTTTCCAGAGATTAGATCGACGACGGCAAAGCTTTAGATTCACCAAAACGGCGGCTTTAGATCGACGGCGACCACGGCCACTCGGCGTCAACGATGATTTGTTTCTTCCCAGTTGTGCTGCGCCCCAACAGGGGTATTTGGGTAACTAGGAACGACAGTGTAACAGAGAAGTGGCGGCGCCCCAAACAGCGGCGGTGTACTATCTTGATCTTCATTGGTCGATCTCGATCTTCTTCTTCCTTTGCCCAGTCTTTTACAGCTGGAGAGAGAGAGAGAGAAACAGAGAAAGGGGTTGGGGTTGGGGTTGGGGTTGGGGTTGGGGTTGGGGTTGGGAGGGTTTATGAAAAAGACTTAATTGCCCCTCGTTTAGATGGACTGCAGTAACGGAGTCATAGTCAGAGACTTGATTGGTACAAAATTGTAATGTCAGCAATTGAAACCTAGGGGATGAAATTTGAGATGTGGTCAATATTTTGAGAACTAAAAAGGTAAATAAGCCCAATAAGTTTTTTAAACTTGTGCAAAAAGTTCTAAAATTGTGTTCGAAAGTACTTTAGTTTTTTTTTAAAAAAAATTCCACGTCGTCTTTTCGTAAAGAACCTTTGAAAATGAACTAAGGTAGTATTTGTTTTTGTAAAATCGTTATCCTTTCTGTTCTTTTTGTTTTCCTTTGGTCTTTGAGAAAATTTCCATTGTTTGACAGGATTGGAAAGAGAGGATTGATTGTGGATGGTTGGGCTCCACAGGCCAAAATTCTAGCCCATTCAAGTACCGGTGGTTTTGTGAGCCATTGCGGTTGGAATTCTACATTGGAGAGCTTGAAATTTGGGGTTCCAATTATAGCCATGCCCATGAGCCATGACCAGCTCATTAACGGTAAAGTGTTGGAGGATGTTGGAGTTGGTGTAGAGGTCGAGAGAGATGCGAATAGGAGGATCAATAGAGAAAACATAGCACAAGTTATAACAAAAGTGATTAAGGATGAAAGTGGTGCAGATTCACGAACCAAAGCAAGAGAATTTAGTGAGATTATAAGAATGAAAGGAGAGAGAGATATAGATGGAATGGTAGAGGAGTTGTTGCAACTTTGCAATGAGGGAAAATAGTTTGAAAATTATTAAAATTGCAGCTGCTTTGAATGTTCTAAGGAATTAATATTAGCTACAGAGGATAAAAGTCCTGAGTCAAGTTCCACATGGTCAGCACTTTCTAATAAAGCCACTGCTGGTGCATCTAATAACCCACGTTAGCACAAAGTCGGTTAAGAAGTTGTTATGCAGTTAAGTGTAGTTTAAGTGCATTGCTTAGTTAGTTAGTTGTACTTCTGTTTTGTAATCTTGTTGAGTATAAAAAGGGGGTTACTCCTCCTTGATCTGTAATCGAAATCAATCAATGAAGTTTCATTTTCCAGTTTCCTTCTCTCTCTAAAGTAGTTAGGGTTTTGCATTTCTGTTATGGTATCAGAGCTAAGAGACGAAAGTCACGAAGAACACGATCTTGATTCACGTTTCTGCTTAGATTGATTCAAGAAGAACACGATCTTGACTCACGCTTCTGCTCAGATTGATTCAAGAATTCTACAATGGCATCTTAAGCTGCTGCAACTTCTGCATCTAGTGCCTCCACGAGTTCGTCTACTCTACCTCCTTCACTTTCTTTTTTGATTGCCAATTTTTAGTCTTTTATCATGATTAAGCTTGAGTCCTCAAACTACTTTGCTTGGAAAACTCAAGTCGAAAATGCAGTTAGGGCTAATGATTTGTTCAAATTCATTCAGAACACTGTGATTATTCCTCCGTCACATATCTTAGATTCATCGGGGACCAAAATTCCCAATCCAGATTGTGCCAGATGGCTAACTGTTGATCGCATGCTTCTTTCATGCTTGATTGCTACCCTAACTCCATCTGTTCTTCCTCATATTGTTGGTTCTGATCACACCTATCAGTTCTGGAATAAATTGGAAGAGAAGTTCAGTTTGTTGTCAAGGTCTCATGTACATGACCTAAAGCGAAGGTTGTACAATTTGAACAAAACTGGTAGAATGGATAACTATCTTGATTCGATCAAAGAAATAGTACAAAAATTAGCTGCTTCTGGACATTATATAGATGATGAAGATCTGATTTTTCATGCTCTTAATGGCCTAAAGACAGGATACAATTCCTTTAAACAAGCCATTCGTACCAGAACAGAACCTATCTCATTTAGCACCTTTTCTTCCATGCTTATGGCAGAGGATTTGCACATTGAGAATGATATGAACTCCATAAATACTACATCTGTCTTGGTTGCTCAAACACCTACTACACAATCTTCTGGTCCATCTTCTAGAGTACCAAATCATAATGGACAAATAACTAGTGTTCCACTCTTACCTACATCACTACCCTATCAATTTCCTTTAGCAGTACTATCCCTCATTTGGTGGCAATACCAGATCTAACGGTAACAATTCAAGGTTCAACAGGAATCAATCCTCAAATCAAAACCAATATCCCTCTTTATCTTCTGGTGGTTGTCAAATCTGTGGTAAGAGTAACCATTTAGCCTATGCTTGTTATCATCGACAAAATCTTGCCTATAGACCAAATTTTGGAAATCAAAATGGAGGGTAGACATCTCTTTCAATCCACTCGCAAAACATCCTACTCCTTAGTTGAGCATTAAAACCATTTTACTTAACTACAATGTGGAGTCCTCTTTCTCCGGTGATCCCTTCAGGTGATGATGAATGATGGAGATGATATCCTTGCTCTCGAGTCGTGCCTAGACCTGCACACTCAACGAACCGTTAGCACCGGACTGGACCTTGGAGCCAAGAACGGTACTCCGACGGTCAAGTAAGTGAATGTAGAAGGCTAAGAGTAGATCTAGGGTTTTGAGTGGAGAGTATTGCGTACCTTTCTCAGGCAGTGAAAATTACCTTTTATAGGTGAGCCCTGGCTTAGCCTCCAAGCATAGCTGTGCTCGCCGCGTGACTTAACCGTTCGGCTGACGTCACAGTGACGAGCCCAAAAGAATATTCTGCCAGATGGTGCCTCTAGTAGAAGCGTGACACGTGTCGTAACCGCTCGGATGACGTCATTTGTCATGATCACAGTTTGTTACGGGCACAGGCTGCATTAACTGCTCTGCTGACTCAGATCTCAACCTTCTGGAACATTCCTGGCATGATTCTCGTGATAGTACTGGCCGTTATGCCCTTTGAGTGAAACAGCATTCTGGACCACCTTGGGAGGTGGAGCTTTCGACCCACGGCCGAGCAAAACATTCCAGCATTCTCCCTTTGCGCGAGTACACAATGACTCTAAGACCGAAGGGTCCCGTGAACGGTATCTCTTCGGCGGCTCATTATAATTGTCTCGACCGGTTCGTAGTGGGAGATAGACCGGAGGGTTGAATATGATCCAAAGAGTCCCTAAAAGGTCCTTTTCCGAAACTTTGGGTCGAACCCCTTGGAAAGCACTCGGATAATCCGAACCCTTACAATAGCCCCTCAATCCCCTCGGAGAATACTGCGGGCGGGATTGACCTGTCGGTCTGTGATCCGAGCTCTAAGCCTTCATGATAAGCATTGTTTGTGACATCCTGACACCGCCGTATTGGGACCCATTTGGATTGTGCCACGTGTCGTGCTTGAGTTGCAGACGCCTGATTCGAAAAGACGTGAGGCGTCGCGTCGTTCAGGATTCTCTGCAGTCGAAACGGCGGGATAATGATGAGGGTTCAGGGTTTTAAGAGCAACCGCTCGTTATCGACACGTGGCGATCAGCGGAGGAGTGAAACGAAGCGGCGTGTACTCACGCGCCTGTCGTTTGAACCTTTCCCGCCTCCTCGCTGCGCCTATAAATGCTGAGTGGAGAGAGAGAAGAACACTTTTTTCCCAAATCTCTCTCTCCACAAGGCGTTCTGCTTCTCTCACTAGAAATTGCAGAGATTCCTCGCGATTTTTGCAAAGATCGAAGTGCTCGTCTTCTGATTTTTAGGGATTCTCAGGTAAAAATCGACCCTTTGTTCTTCGTTTTCAGTTTCTGTTGTATTTTAAGCAAATGGGATCGTTTTCATGCTTGGATCTGACTGGAAAAGGTAGTTTAGTAGTTTATAAATCTGTTTCATTCTTCCACGGGTTGAAGATGAACAGTCGCGATGCACGAGAGATGAACGGTCTTCATAGGTTGAAGACGATGAATAGTGTTTTTAGGCATAGAGTGCACAGTGGTCACCGTTCGGGAAACGGTGCTTGTCATCCTTAGGTAGATGACACCGAAGCCATGGGCGGTGGTGTCTCCTGGTAGAAATAGATCCCCTTTTCACGCCGAGGGTTTCATAAGAAACTGGGTTCTGAGATCTCGATTACTCGGCGAATGGGTAGTGCTAGGCTTCGGTTTGCTATGCATCTTGACCTCTGCATATAGCTAATGGTCTTTACCCATGTGTCGTGATAGGTCTGGCGACTCCAGTAATCGAGGTCTCGTCCGGATCAGACAGTTCAGAATCCGAAGGCTTTTCACCGAGAGCCGTCCGTGCCGATCTAGACAGGCTTCTTGCAGCGATATTTGCTCGGAGAAATCCCTGTCGGACCGTGGTGACCATGGATCATAATTTCGAGGAGCCAATGAACATGTCTCCCCTCCAAGCCGTCCCCCCATCTCCAAAGAGGCCTAACGTAAATGTAGATGACTTTATTGATGATTCTGAGGCCACCCCGTCAGATAATCGGTCGGAGTGGGACCCATCGGAAGAATTTGATGAGGTAACATCCAATCCTAGCTCTAGCGCCGACGCTGCCGACGAAGTCGACACTTCGGCAGCCGTGGAACGCGCGATCGTTGCTGAGATTGACGGAGAAGGTGAGACAAATCCGAGTGAATCGGTACCGAACCCTTCTGAGGTTCCGGTCCCGATCGTACCCGAACAACCTGGAGGCAGCGCACCGCCGAGTCAGGAGGGGGCCGCCTCATCGAAAAAGAAGAAGAAAGAACAAACATGCCCATACCTCCCCTATTTCACCAAAGGGGCTAGTGGTTTGAAAGCTTTTGTCAGAAAGTACAGGATCCCTGAGGACGTGACCATTGCACTTCATCCGAAGGGAGAGGGGTTGACCTATGGGCCGGACCATATAAACGTGCCTCTCATGGCCGTCACCGAAGGGGGGCTTCGGTTTCCTATGAATGAGTTTATCCGGGCCGTCCTCTTTTCCTATAGGATAACGCATGACCAGCTTTCGTCAAATACCTACCGGATAGTAAACTGTGCCTTAGAACTAAAAAGAAGGCATGGTTTGGAATTCTCCGTAGGAGATCTGTTCGGCATATACTCCATGTCTCGGAATAAAGACTACGGTCGTTACTTCTTTGCGACCCTCCCGAATAAGGCCCAGATTATTGAGTCGCTTCCAGACTCCGACAAATGGGCAGATCTTTATCTTGTTGTGAGTGGGAATTATGCTCCGACCGAGAACACAGATCTCTGCCCGGTTCCGACCGAGAAGGGAGATTTAGGTTGGTGACTTTGTTTTGCATATTTCTTTGATCTATTTCCCCTTGATATAAAAAATGATATATTTCTTTTTTGCAGCTCCCGGTCCAATTACCCGGGGCCTAAGAAAGCTTTGGTCTAAAGCGAGGGAAGACGCACTCCGGGCGGTTCCAGATAGAAACGCGCCGACCTTGCTGGGTTACAAGCCCTCGTACCGCCATTTTTTAAAGAAGAAGACCAAGAAAAGGAAGGGAGAGAATAAAACTGATCCCTCGGTAGGTCCATCGAAAAAGGGCAAAGCTGCGGCTATTTCTGAGTCGGATAGAATTAATATCGAAAAGCTTCCGGTCGAAGACCTGAGAGGGAGGGAGAGATATCCGGTTGACAGGACCAGCCCCGACCCTCTTGTTACTGAACCTGACACAATGCCACCAAAGATTGACTTAGCAAAAATTTTGGAAGAGCAGGCGGCGAAAAAGAAAAAGGTGGTCAAGCCGAAGCCTGCGTCTGCAAAAATAGCAACAGCTGAGAAGGTGATTCCTGGTGTCGAAGAACCGAGAGTATCCGACTCTAATCCCTCTGCGTCAAAGCCAACGACCTCTCGGACCCGCAAAAGGGGTCGGAAAGAAGTGAGATGGGAGGGTGTTGAGTTCGTAGACTCTCTCGGATCTGATATGCCGAAGGAAGATGACCCCCAATCTTTTTCTCCGATTTTAATTAACGAGGACGGAGATTTGCTGAAGGACACCGACAGCATTGATGCTAATCCCCGATTGGCCATGTCTTTGCTGCCGGCTGTTGCATTAAAAAGGGACCTTGAGAATGTGCCGAAGCAGTTGGGCGAAAACCTTTTCCGTCTTCCCTACCATCTAATGAAGGTATTTTCTCTTGCCAGAATCTTCCTTTGAGTTTTGTCTCGGAAACTTATCTTTGTTGTTTTTGTCAGGCTTCCCAGTCTATGTATGTGCTGTATCATCAGGCCCTTGCCCTTAATGACCAAACGAAGAGGTACAAGACTCGTGCTGATGCTGCCCAGCAGAAGGTTGAGCAAGCCGAACGGGATGCCGGTTCTGCAAGGGATCGTGTTGCTGAGGCTGAGAAGGCGTTGGAGGATGAGAGGGCTCGGCACAAGGAGGAGCTGGAGCGCCTTCAGAGGGATTTTGAGAAAAGAACCGAGGCACTGGATACCGAAGCCTATGGAAGAGGGTACCTTGCGGCCGGGAAGGACTACGCTCAGGATATTTTCAAACTTGTTCAGAAAGGTAGATCTGAGGGCCGAGACGAAGGTTTTGAATCCGGCTATCTCACAGGTATGGAGGCTGCTAAGATTCCTGCCGAAGATCCGAGACGAAAGGTGCCGGCGAGGCTGCCCTTTACTGATGAGTTGTCGGAAGATAGTCCTGAGGAGGAGGAACAGGCCGAAGATGAACAGCCCGAGGAATGTTAGGAACTGCTGAACGATGTTTTAAACTCCTTTTTTTTTTTTTTTTTTGTACTGGACGGCTCCGAACAATAGGAGTTTGCCGTTCCGTGGGATTGTAATTTAAAACAGGTTTCTTATGGAGATGGCACCGAACAAGTACCACCCCGCCACGCTCCGGCTTCACCGAAGCGGTGAAAGTTTTGTTTTGGAATGTTTACCTAAGTTTTTGACTGTTTCAATCTTGTCACGGATGAATGTTTATTGTTTGCATGCGCTATGCTTTTTATTGATTGGTATGAAAACCTTTTCAACACTTTAGAAAATTTATTACTCTTTATGAGTAATGCTTCCATCTAATAGCCCCTACTTCGGGATGATTTAGAGGAATTAATTGCTTGGATTGGAACCGAAGCAACAAAAATGGAATGAAAATTTTTAAACACTTGGAAAAAATTTCCACTGATAGCCCCTGCTCGGTTCTAATCAGAGGAAATCATTGCTCGGATTGGAACCGAAGCAACATATTAAAAAATGGAATGAAGAATTTTTCCAACACTTGGAAAAAATTTCCACTGACAGCCCCTGCTCGGTTCTAATCAGAGGAAATCATTGCTCGGATTGGAACCGAAGCAACAAAAATGGAATGAAAATTTTTAAACACTTGGAAAAAAATTTCCACTGATAGCCCCTGCTCGGTTCTAATCAGAGGAAATCATTGCTCGGATTGGAGCCGAAGCAACATATTAAAAAATGGAATGAAGAATTTTTCCAACACTTGGAAAAAATTTCCACTGATAGCCCCTGCTCGGTTCTAATCAGAGGAAATCATTGCTCGGATTGGAACCGAAGCAACATATTAAAAAATGGAATGAAGAATTTTTCCAACACTTGGAAAAAATTTCCACTGGTAGCCCCTGCTCGGTTCTAATCAGAGGAAATCATTGCTCGAATTGGAACCGAAGCATGATGAGATGGAGTGAGAATCCTTAGTTATTTCCGAGGTGTTAGGTTGAGCGTCGAGCTTTGGTAATTGTTTTGGCAAAGTAATCTAAATAGGCGACAGTTGTAGCGAAAGATTCTTTTCTCATTCGTTATCTGAACACTGTGGATGAAAAGATCAAAGGGGCAAAACAATCAGCCCAAATATATTTTCTTCTTAACAAAATTTTTCCTGAGCATAGAACTTCCTAAGCTTAGTGGCATTCCAGGGGTTGCCGATGGGTGTTCCATCCATCTCTGCTAACTTGTGGCCTTTGCGGCCACTCGGAAGGGTCCTTCGTAATTTTGTTTAAACTTAGTCTTTTTGGACTTCTGAACGACCTCTCGGAGGACAAGGTCATCGATGTTGAAGGGCCTCATCCGTACATTCTTGTTGTATCCTTTGGCAACCTCTTGCTGATACGAGGCATGTTTCAGGTGTGCTTCGTCCCTAAGCTCTTCGGCTAGGTCGAGCTCCCTGTTCATGGCCTCATCGTTGGTCGGTACGTCGAAGCTCTCTGTCCGAGCTGTTGGGATTAGGGTGGCTAGGGGGAGAACAGCTTCCATGCCGTAAGCCATAGAGAATGGAGTTCGGCCTGTTGCGCGCCGGGGTGTGGTGCGATAGCCCCAGAGAACTTTTGGGAGCTCCTCGGCCCACTTACCTCTCTTTAGAGTTGGGCATCTCTTGATTCCAGAAGATATGGTTTTGTTTGACGCCTCGGCTTGACCGTTACCCTGTGGATACGCTACCGAAGAGTGGAAGATTCGAACATTGTACCTTTTGCAAAGCTTCTCGATCGCTTCGGCCACGAATTGGGTCCCGTTGTCCGAAATGATCGCATACGGGACACCGAAGCGAGAGATAATGTTCTTCCAAATAAAACGCTCTACATCGGTGGCAGTTATGGTGATTAGGGGCTCGGCCTCCACCCATTTGGTGTAGTAATCAGTCGCCGTTATTAAGTGCTTGAACCCTCCGGGAGCCGTCGGCAACTTTCCCACTATGTCCAGCCCCCATTGCGCGAAAGGCCAATGGCTAGTTATAGGGTGTAAGGCTTCGGCAGGCTGGTGCAGGTGAGAGGCGTGTTTTTGGCACTGCTCGCATTTCTTGGCGAATTCCTCGGATGTCTTCATCATTTTTTGCCACCAGTACCCTTGAGTAAGGGCTCGGAGATGAAGAGATCGTCCTCCGGAGTGGCATCCGCTGCTTCCTTCGTGGAGTTCCCGGAGGATTCCTTCCACTTGGGAATCGTGGACAACCTTTAGGTCAGGGCCCGTGTAGGTCCTTCGGTAAAAGTTGTTGCTCGGATCCAGGTAGAAGTAAGAGGCTTTGCACCTGATTCTATGGGCTTCTTTTCTGTCTGCCGAGAGCTTCTCATGTTTTAGGTAGGCATAGATCTCATCCATCCAACTTGGGCCGAGGGATATGATTAGCACTTGCTTCATCTCGTGCTCGATGCTCGGACCTTCTATTTCTCCTAGGAGAATGGTTCGGTTGGGACAGATCGCACAAGCCGTTGCTAGGGAGGCCAAAGCGTCCGCGTGGGCGTTTCGCTCTCGGCCTATCCATTCAATGTCTACAGATCCGATCTCCTTTATCAACTGCCATACCTTGTCGTAGTATTTCTCCATCCTTGGATCTTTCAGGTTATATTGGTCCTTGATTTGATTCACAATTAGCTGCGAATCGCTGTAAACTTGCACCGTCTCGGCACCCAAACGTTTGGCCATCTTTAGGCCGAAGACTAGTGCTTCGTATTCAGCCTCATTATTTGACGCCGGAAATCCAATGGTTAGCGCGTTTTCATGCATGACGCCTTCCGGATTGATGAGCACGATACCGGCTCCAGCTCCTCGGCTATTCGATGCTCCATCGACATGTAAGCGCCATGTGTCTCCCTGGAACATTCTCCATACCTTGCCTTTCCTTTCTTCCTTAGGTTTCTCGGCTTCTGCCAGAGTCCCTTTCATGATTTCGCCTGATCCAGCTTCCGTCGAACTTTCTAGGGTGACTCCTTCGGGTAACTTCAGGTTGACTTCCGCGTTATCTCGCAGCTCAGGTGTCAGTTCGGCAATGAAATCTGCCAGAGCCTGTCCTTTAATGGCGGTTCGGGGTTCATACCGAATATCGAAGTTTCCTAATTCCAAGCTCCACTTGGAAATCCGAGTCGAGAGGTCAGCTTTCTTGAGCACGGGCTTTAGAGGATACTCGGTGATTACAATGATGGTGTGGGCTTGAAAGTAAGGCAGCAGTTTTCTTTTAGCCATTACGAGGGATAACACCAGCTTCTCTAGGGGAAGGTATCTTGTCTCGGAGGGAACCAACGTTTTGCTGGAATAATAGATTGGCTGGAAATTGGACCCTTCCTTCCTCACAAGGACCGAGCTGACAGCATGGCCGAAAACTGAGAGGTAGAGGTATAAGTCTTCTTCGGGCAAAGGCATCACGAGGAAGGGAGCTCGGGAGAGGTAGTCCTTCAGTTGTCCCAGCGCTCGGTCGCATTCTTCGGTCCACTGAAAACTCCTTTTGCTTATTTTCAGGGACTCGAAGAAAGGTCGGCACAGATCCGAAGACCGGCTGATAAACCTGTTGAGTGCCGCGGCCATTCCCGTGAGCCTTTGGACCTCCTTGATGGTTCTCGGAGCCCTGAGGTTTCGGATCGCAATTATCTGCCTTGGGTCTGCTTCAATGCCCCTTTGAGTGACCATGTATCCGAGGAACTTGCCAGAACCGACGCCAAATGCACACTTCTCGGCGTTCAGGCGCAGCTTGTGTTTCTTCATTATGGCAAAGATTTCGGCGAGGTGCTCCAAATGATCCGGAGTGTGCTTGCTTTTGACCACCATGTCATCAATGTACGCTTCCATCGTGTCCCCGAGCTGCTTGGCGAACATTTTGGTAACCATTCGTTGGAAAGTGGCCCCAGCGTTCTGGAGGCCGAAAAGCATGACCTTGCAGCAGTAGGTCCCTCGGGGAGATATGAAGGCCGTTTTCTCCTGGTCCTCTACTGCCATTGCTATTTGGTGGTACCCGCTAGGGCTGTCCAGCGGATCATCCGATCCGCCAATCCGACCAATCCGAACCTATCTGAACCATCCGTTGATCCATCCGTGAATGTTCGGTTCGGTTCCGGATCGAGAATTTCTAATCTGGCGGTTCCGGATCGGATCGGATCGGATCCGTTCGATCCGCTCAATCCGCTCAATAATCCTTCTTTAATATGTCAAATCCGCCTGATCCGATCCGATCCGTAACCGATCCGGAACCGATCCGTGAATGTTCGGTTCGGTTCCGGATCTTAAAAACCATAATCCGCTCTGAGCGAATCGGATCGGATCGGATCCGTATCCGATCCGTCCGGATCCGATCCGTGGACACCCCTAGTACCCGCTGTAGGCGTCCATCATGCTGAGCCGAGCGTGTCCCGCCGTAGCATCGACTAGCTGGTCTATTCGTGGCAGGGGGAAACAGTCCTTCGGGCAGGCGTCGTTGAGGTTGGTGTAGTCTACGCAGACGCGTAGCTTCCCATTTTTCTTTGGTACAACAACAGTGTTTGCCCGCCATGTTGGATATTGAATCTCTCTGATAGCCCCGGCATCAAGTAACTTCCCGACCTCAGCTATAACAGCATCTGAGTGGGCCGAAGACGAGCGTCTTGGTTTTTGTACTACGGGCTTTCGGAGAAAATCAACGTTGAGAGAGTGGGAGATAAACTGGGGGTCAATGCCCAGCATCTCGTATGGTGTCCAGGCAAAGACCTCGAGGTTCCCCTTTAGGAACTCCACCAGTTGCTCCCTTTCAAAAGTTGTCAGTGTTGACCCGAGAAGAAAGTAACGGGTCCCGTCGTCATTAATAGGTACAGTGACGAGGTCCTCCACGGCTTTCTCCTCGGCTGGTAAACCGACGTCCTTCAAAACCGGACCGTCCGCTTGCTCTGTAGACTTAGGTTTTGGTTCTTTCTTCTTTTTCCCCTTGGTGATTATCTTCTTCATGTGAACTGCGTTCACCTGGCATTTTCTCGCAACCATCTGGTCACCTTCGATGTCCTCTTGCCACCCCTCGGCACCGATGAACCGGACAACTTGGTGGTAGGTTGAAGCGATGGCCTCCATTTCGTGCAACCAAGTTCGCCCGAGGATGGCGTTGTAGGGGCTCGGCGCATCGACGACAACGAATTCCATTCGTAGGTTCCTCGATCCTGCTCTTACTGGTAGGATGATCCGTCCCATCGGCCAGACCGGAGCCCCATTGAATCCGAAGAGGGGGGAGTCGGCCGGCATCAGATGGTCCGGGTTCAAGTTCAGGGCCTTGAAGGCCGAGTAATACAGGATCTCGGTTGAACTTCCTTGGTCCACGAGCACTCGTTTAACCCTGGGGATCCCCATGTGAACGGAGATTACCAGGGCGTCGCTGTGGGGCAGCTGGACGTCTTTTAGATCTTGCTCGGTGAACGTGATAGTCCACTGCTCGTCACGATCCGAGAGTGTTCGCTTAGGGTTTCCCCCTATTGTGAGGACCTGAGAAGACGCGCTCGGTAATGCCCGGAGTGCTGCAGTTTTCTCTTTGGTCGCAGCCCCGTGGATCATATGTACCACAACCTCTTCCGGAGGTTCGCCCCCTCCTAGAGCCAGCAGCTGTTGTGGCTGCTGCGCTCGGGCCCCTGTTTTTTATCGGTCGATGAACTGGTTCAAGCGCCCTTGTGCAACCTGCCTTTCAAGGAACTCCTTGAAAGGCTGGCAGGCTGTGGTATAGTGTCCCAGCTCATTGTGGAAGGTACATTTGACCTTACAGTCGGCCGTTTGGCCGCCGTGCCCAGCTTATTGGCCGGCCAAACAAACCATGGTTCCCGGGAGACGGCCTGTATGAGTTTGTAAAGAGGTTGGTTGAACACGGTGCGAACCGCAACGTATTCCTGAGGCCTCGGCTCACGCTCTTGCCTGACTTGTGCCCGGTCCTTCCAGGGCTCTCGGTCTCTCTTCCAACTTTTATTGTCGCCAGTTTTGACGGTATTAACTTGTTTCTTCCCCGAGTAATCTCCGGCGTTAGCCTTCTGATTGCCCGAGGTCCTTGACAGCCTCCTCTCGGATATGACATCCTCCAGCTGGGCAAACTTCTCCACCGTCTCCATTAAACGGCTCATGTTTGCCGGAGGGTCTAGCATCAGCTCTTCGAAAATCGCCGAGGTTTCATCGAGACCGTATTTAAAAGATGTGGCTGCCATTCTGGTTTCATCGAGACCGTATTTCATCGATGGCGTTGTAGATCTCCCAGTAACGCTCGGCATACTTCCTCAGTCTTTCGCCGTACTGCCGCTTTAGGCCCACGAGTGCGTCGATTGTCTTTGGTCGCGTACTGCTTGTTACGAACCGAGCCGTAAAGGCCTCTTCCAACTCTTCAAAGGAACCGATGGAGCCCGATTGTAGTTGGTTAAACCAAACTAAACCGGTCCCCTGGAGGCTCACCGGGAAGGTTTTACACATCATGGCTTCGTCGTAGCCGTAGGTCCCATCAGCTGTCGGTAATGCACTAGGTGCATCACAGCGTCCGTTTTTGCGTCATACTTCGTAAGCTTAGGGACCGTGAAATTCCTCGGGGGCTGAGCTTCCTGGATTTCTTGTATGAACGGTGAGTCCTGGATTTTTCGAAGGCTTGAATCGGCTGGCTTCTCGGACGAACGCGGGGCCTCATAGGCCTTGCCAGTACTTACCGCTTTTTTGGCGTTCAGTCTGTGCCGCTCGTCGTTCATGCCGAGGTCTTGAGGATGTTCCTTCCGCTTTCCGGAATTATTGGGCGGAATCTCGGCCCTGTATTTTTTGGACTCTCCGGTACGTGGGTCCCGAACGATTATAAAATCGCCGGTAACATCCATATCGTAACCTGGGTTGTCAAGGTGTTCGCGACCTCGGCTTCGCCGAGGACTTTTGTCATGGGCCCTTTTAGAGGGGGCTTTGTCGTCGAGTTCTCGGTGACGATCACTATGTCGGTCATCGTGGCCACTAGATCTGTTAGCTATGATCTCTCGGCCATCTACGTCGTATTGCACCGGAGCCTTGTCACGGTTTTTGCGAGGAAGAACGTCGTTATGACGGGCTGTCTGAGATAAGGACCGCCCGGTTGTGGATTGGGAGCTTGACGTAGAGTAGCCTCCGGTCCTCGCCGTGCGTTCCGTTCGGGCGTAATCCGAATGATGGGCGCGTAATATCACAGATATAAGCGCCTAAGTAGGGCGAATTAGCGCGTTAGAGGCGCGTTTTATTTCATTTTCCACTTGATGCGGTGTTTTCTCTTGTTTTGGTTTTTGTGTTTGATGAGCACAAGGCCAGCAAATAATACAACTAAGGAAAAAATATTTCCATTAGAAGAAAATTTCCACCAAGATCTGGACGTGACTATTGTTGCCCAATAAGGAAATTTTCATAGCTGATTGATCGAAGGATATTGGCCGAAATATTTCCTACCCAATTGTACTTAGTAGTTTTAGGAAAAGAAGGATTCTCTTTTAATAAAGGATTTTATTCGGCAGCAATAAAAGGGAGACTTTATAGAGTTTTGAGGGAACGGAAGGAATCAGAAGGCTAACACCGCGGCTGCGGTGAAGGCCACGGCTTGGGAAAAAATTAGAGGAGCAAAAGAGATTATTGTAAGCTTTTCATTTTTATGGTTTCTAGTAAAATACTCGATATGTTTTTACTTATGAGCGGCTAAACTTTTATACTAGGGTTGAGGATGAAGCCTCATTAATATTATTAATTGATTTTATGTATGTGATTTTTCCTACTTGCGTTAATTGTTTATTGTTCTTGACTCAATTAATTAGTATGTATGAAATTCGGATATGGATTCAATCGGTATGTATGGGTTTTTTCCATGATTTGATATCTACATATTAATCGAATTGCTTGACTTATGAGAGTTAATATTTAAGTACGGGGTATCCGCTGTGATTTGTTTTCACGGATACAGTGGATGATTTTGGCTTAAACTTTTGAAGCAGAGGAAGAACATATTTTTGTTAAAAAGAAAAAGTGCTTATTATAATATTATCCACGGTGGTTAAGATTAGCTTCTAAAATCATTGTGTAGAACCATAGGAAAAATCATTGCATAAGATTAATCGATATATTTATGGGTGTGAATTCCGAAACCTTAGTAACATTTCTCAACCGTTAATCTTCACTATTTTTCTGCGTTAACTTAGTAGTTTCTTTTGTCATTGTTTGTTTAATTTTTATCTTACAAATCAATCACACTTTTGGGAACTAGGTTAGGGTACAATTAATTTAAGTTCATTTAGTTTTCCTATTAAAAAACACAAGTCCCTGTGGGTTCGACCTCGCACTTGCATAACTATACTTCAATCCGATTCGTGCGCTTGCGAGTACAATAAAATTTCACAACAAGTTTTTGGCGCCGTTGCCGGGGACTTATTATTTTTCTAGGAAATCTAGAGAATATTAAATTGGTTTTGTCCTTCTACTAGTTGTAGTTAATAATTCTTTTTCTTGCTATTTGAAAAAAAAAGAAAAGGAAAAAAAAGAGACATTGCATTTTAGTTACTGTGTTATTATTTTATTTTTCATCGTCTAGTTTAGTTTAGATCCATAGTTTATTTTCTTGTTTTGGTAATTTATGTTTGTTGCATTCTTCAATTGGCAAAAGAATGTTTTGTCCTTCTACTAGTTGTAGTTAACAATACTTTTGATCAGTAAGAGGTCCATTACATTGTGTGCGATTTTGAAAGAACGATCAGTGGAGTTTCTTTTCCTTTAAATAGAAGCATGAATTTTTACAACCAATTTCATAATCATGCGTGCTCTCACTGTGGTAGTCCATTGCATATAACACAAACGTGTCCTAAATATTACTATGAGCAAGTCAATGCACAAAATAACTTTGTAGGTCCGTTTGGTAACACTTTTTGTGAGATGTACACTAATCCAAATGCGGGGAATTATTTTAATTATGGTAGGGGACAACAATCTTACAAAATTGTAAGTGGGCAGCTGTTGCAGTCACATGATCAATTTTTCTCAAAATTTTCACCCCCTACTGAGTCATATCCTACACAGTCATGCCCCGCTCAATCTGTGGCACCGCAGCAACAATAATTATCCTTAGAGAACTCTCTTAAAACATTTATGCAAGTGACTAGTCAAGCCCTTACAGAAATTGAAAATATTACTCACATGCAAACTCAAGCCATCTTAGAAATTAAAAATACTACGACTCAAGCCATTTCCAAATTAGAAACTCAGTTGGAGCAATTGGCTAATCAAATGGGGGAGGATGAGGAAGAAATTTTTTCCAATGAGTCTATAGTTAATTCAAAGAGGCAGATTGTCACATCTAGCACCCTCGACTTTTTCGATAACCAGGAACATATGGAATCCAATAGCACCCTTGAGTCTAGGGAACAATTTGATAAGCACGAGAATGTGATATTAGGGAATAATCTAGCTGAGTCACAGAAAGAGCATACATGTTTGAGTCAAGGGTCTTTCATCGAGTCAAATGATGAGGATTTAGATCACTTGGATTTAGATCACTTTACAAGTGAATGCGAAATTGATGAGGCTGAGCAAATTCGCATGTTAGTAGACTCTGCTCCATGGTCGAGTATCGATGAGTGGATATCTAAAGGGGTCTGTCTTCCACATTTTGTGTCACCGCCAAACTCATCTGTAATTGAGCCACTAGATGGTGAGTTGAATTCTATGCCACTTAACTTTAATGTTCAATTTGTGGAGCCAACTGAGAGATTCTCAATTATCGTTCGCACCTATTGTGATCAAGCTGGAGGGAGGAATTTTAACAATAATTATGACATTTGTGGATTGGAATTGGATTTTATATTTGGAGCTGATATGCCTAAACCTAATTGTAAAATCTTGATAAAATTATTGCTCTTCAAACACATATTCCCATGGTATGCCGATCTCACCCCTATTTTTGATATGCACATGACACAATTATTCACATTCACTAAATTTTTGCTAATTGTGTCCAATAATTTTTACTGGGAAGATCCATATATTGTCAATTACAAGAAGAGGATAAAGGAAATTATTTTAATTGTTCTATTTCCTTTTTGCTTGTAGTGTTTAATTGGTATTTTATTTTATTTTATTTTCTCGTTCTTTGCTTGTTTTCTTTGTGTCACTAACCAATTGCAGGCAATACTCATGCAAGTTGATCATGTGAGGTAACTCCCTAAACTTATCGTGATTTATTTATTTTGCTACATTGAGGACAATGCATCATTTAGGTTTGGGGGAGAGACTATTATTTTTAAAAAAAATTTATTTGCTGCAATTGAAGTTTTATTTATCTTTTGTTGTCAATTAGAAAAAAAAAAAGAGGTTATTTTATTTTATTTTATTTGTTCCCAATAAAAAAAATGAAAAAGTTAGAATGAAAAAAAAAAACTTGAGGTGGATACTTGATTTTGGCTTTAAACTTGGTTATTGGTCTTTTATTAGTGCTAGTTTGACTGTTTCTCAAGTTAGAGTCTTGATACGATTTCATTGGTAGACTTAAGCTTGTGAACATAAGCATTGATGAGAGGCACTTTGACTTGTTTTTATCACCTATGCTTGGATAGCGATTTATCACTTGTGTACATACCTTTGCACGAGCACCGTTAACACTTAGAGTGTGTTTGACCTCGAGTTCCATACACATTTTTTTTTTTTTGTGCCTCATTATGAATCAGATGTTTCAATGAAATGCTTAACGCCCTTTCCCTAAAAAAATATATACCAAAAAAATGAAGAAAAAGAGATGTGAATAAAATGCATGCTTTTTCGGGTTTTCCACTTAGTAACCGGGCCTCTTGCCTCAGTAAGTAGTGAGTGTTCGCGTCAAACGGTGGAGAATTTCGGATTAGTTATGTGTGGTTAGCTTGGATTGATAAGCCTTTTTGACTCGAGTAACTAAGCCCGAAGGGGTCTCTTAAAACCTAGCACTCTAAGGCCAAACGGCTTGGGGATAGCTGGCCTAAAGCTCGCTAAAGGGGTCAACTAGAAAGCCCGAGGCATCCAGGCATTGCACGACCACACAACAAAAAAAAAAAAAAAAAGTAGAAAGAAAAAAATATGTCATTACAATAAAAGGAGGGGCTATATGTTGAGTTGTGCATTTTGATGACTTGTCGCCAAAAACTTGTTGTGAAATTTTAATGTACTCGCAAGCGCACGAATCGTATTGAAGTATAGCAATGCAAGTGCGAGGTCGAACCCACAGGGACTTGTGATTTTTATAGGAAAAACTAGATACTCCAAAATTGATTATGTCCTAACCTAGTTCCAAAAGTTGAGATGGTGTGTTTTAAACTACAAAATTAAACAAGCAATAAATAAAATTGACATTTGAACTAAACTGATATTAAAGGAAAAGTGACTAAGGTTTCAGAATCCACACTCACGTATTCATAGCAATTACTCACAAACTCTTATTTATTTTCGTACCCTTCTTCACAGTAATTTGGTGGCTAAACTCTATTACCGTGGAAAATGTCATCGTTAAGACCTTTTAGAAAAATAACTTATGTCCGCTCCTCCTCGCCTTAATGTTCAAGACCAAAAAATCATATGTATCCGTTCAAAAACAAATCACAAAAGATATCCAGTGCTTGAAATTAAAACTTGCATAACAGGGCTGAATAATTAACTAGCAATCTCAAATCATGGAAAAAACATGATTGAATCCATATCCAAAATTACTAAATTAATTAATATGAGATTGGAGCGATTATTCAATTAAAACATACATTTGGAAAATAAATAATGAGTACATAAATACTTACTACAAAACGTGAGGCTTCATCCTCAACCCTAGCCTAAAATATTTAGCCTCTCATAAACATGATGATGAAGCTCTCTTCTTTTTCTTCTACCATGGTCTCTGATTTCCGCCACAGCGGCTTATGGCGTACGTGAGATCCCAGCCGTGCTCCCCCTTTTCCGTGATCCTACTGCCTCCTCTTATATAGATGTCGAGCATTTGCATTCCAAAAGGGAGCAAAATCTATTCCTTAAAAACTGCAATTAGTTGCCGATCCAATTCCTTCTCTTATTTTCTTTCTTAATTGGACCTCATTCCTTGTCATTACCCAAACAAGAGTAAAACAAGTGTTCCTTTTTTAAGCAGCCTTTTTTGGACGTTTACAACTTCAAAGCATATCCTGACCGAAATGCATCCAAGTTAGGAGTTGGATGTGATACACTTTCCTTTCTGCTAGAGCCACCATTTAAATTGATCGGTTTTCATTTGATCACCGTCCTTGACTTTAACCTTATTGAAATCAACGGCTGACATATAAGTTGTTTATTGTCTTTTTCCCTGCGAATTAATTATTTAAAGTGAATGATTAAAAAGATAACAATTATATATAATTAAGCACAATAATGAACTAATGGCATGTGTTATAGGGATTTCTAAATGTCTATATTTTGGTCTCATCAAATACCCCCAAACCTACATTTTGCTAGTCCTCGAGCAAAAGAAACAAAAGAAAATAAAGAAAAACACTAACTAATCCTTTTTCGGAGGAGTCCGATTGCATTTAGCATATGCAACAAGCCTTTAAACCCCTAGGTTGCCCTAGTGGACGAGTTATAGTCTCGTGAGGGTTTGCCGTAGTGAACACCCACAAACACGATTTTTTTTTTCATTGAACTTATGAATGCTATCATCAAAATGCATCAAGTTCAAAAACAAAGCCATGAGTCTCACCACCTCTACAACGAAAATCAATCAAAGTCGCAAATGCTTGCAACGAGTAACGATATCCATGTCACTCTAAGTTTGGAGTGTGTGTGAAAATTAGCCAACATAAACACATATCCAGCGTCAAAGATGAACATGACCCAACTCTCTATTAGAAATACGTTTTGACTCAAATCTCACTGGATAATGCACTCAACAAATAAATCACTTGAATTTAGTGCTATTACACTCTCAATTTATGTGCGAGGAGAATGTATGTAAATCAAATTCAAAGTATCTCGCACGGCCGATCGAGCACGGGAAAAGGGCAAGAGGACATTGGACATGTAGGGGACCAGCGAGGCCCAAGCCAGGACGACCAAAACGGCTGGAATTGCAGTTTAGCAACCCCGGTATCGATACAGGACTTCTCCTGTATCGATACCCAAGCACCATTCAGAAAACAGAAGCTACGGGTATCGATACAGTGTTTCCCCTGTATCGATACCGAGGTCCTTAAAATGGCCGTTTGACTTTTGCCACGTGTGTTGAGTTCGAGGGACATAAATACCTCGTTTTGAGGCCGAATTAGGGTTCGAACTTAGCATTAATTTTCTTCTAGTTTTCATAGCCGCTCTTCGTTTGAAGTTATTACTTTCCAGAGATTTTTGCATCGAAGTTTGGAGGTTTTTGCGCTGATTCTCGCTTGTTCCGGTAACATTTCGATTGATTTCCCTTAATCTTAGTGCGCGGGAGTTTGTCCGCGTTCTGAGACTTGAATCTCTTGTTTAATTCGTATTTAATTATCAGAGCATGTTTTATTTCGGAATTTTCTTGTCTGTTCTGTTCAATATGAGTGAGTAGTTCAATAAGTATGGTCGCGGGGTGATTAACACGCTGTGGCCGGGTTTGGATCTGTTTTGCTCCCATTTTCACAATCGAATAACGGAAAAGCAATTTTAGGTTATTAAAGAGCTTCCGTTAGACGAATCCGGGCATCGTCGGAGCCCATGTAACGCGAAGTACGGGGGACCAAAACTCGTTCTTCGCTGTACATGGGTAAACGGCGACCACGAGATTCGCATCTTTCGGGGTACCTTTTTCTCTCTAAAATCAAACGTTTTTAGAAGAATGTGTGGAGCAGGAAATGTCCAGACCTGGTCGCTGGTGTTATGTACCCTACGACCGTACTTTCCTTTTAAACAGTTTAATCAAACCAGTTTTTCTCTTAATTTAGTTAATTCACCAATCAAATCATAAAGGGTGGCTACCTAAGAGCCGTGTTTAAACTAGCATCCCGGGTTTTTAGTCAGCACTTTCCACCTTCTCTGTGGATTCGATTCCGGTCTTACCGGGTATTGTGCTACACTGATATCCGCCCTACGCTTGGGGCAACCCAGTAATTTAGGTATAGGATTTCGGTCAAGCATTTTTGGCGCCGTTGCCGGGGAGGGCAAGAGGTGTTAAGAATTCGGGTAGTTAGTGTTTAGTTAATTTTAATTTTAATCTTATCTTTCTTAACTTTTAAAAAAAAAAACAGTTAGGTAAATTTTGAGTTTGTTATTTTCTTTAGGATTGAGTCAAGATAGGTAAAGGAAAGAAGGGTTCACCAAAAGGGGACCCACTCTTTTTCCGAGACCCGTCTAAGCGCCTGTGTAGGATAGATAAAGAGTCGTTGGTGGAAATTCCACTAACAGGTGCTTCCAGTCAGTTTGAACCATTAGCAGTCCAGCCAGTGGCACTCCCGCTTGAGTGGCATCCCACTCAGTCAGAGTCTTCCGAGAGTGAACCTGAGTCCTTCCCAAACCTGTTCTTAGAATTCCCCAATCCTTTGTTTGACTTAGAGAGTGAGCCACCGATGGCAGAACAGAGAACCATGCGCGACTATATGCATCCCGCGCGGACTACTCCTCGTGGCCCAATAGTACTGCCAACGGAGACAGTGGAGGCACGCAATGCCTTCACTGTCAAACCGGGAACCCATAATGCTCTTCCTCTTTTCTATGGGAGGGAAAATGAGGACCCATACGAGCATATCCGCCATTTTGAGGGGTTGGTGCGCACCCTAGCCACCACTACTCAGTGGGAAAACGCTTGCCTTAAGCTTTTCCCTGCTTCTCTGAAAGATAGTGCGGATAAGTGGCTTAGAATGCAGAAGGAGCAATCCCTCACGACATGGGCAGCTGTTAGGGAGTTATTTTATAGGAAGTATTTCTCCGAGAGTAAGTCGCAGCACCTGACTCGCCAAATTCAATCTTTCAGACAAAAAGAGGGCGAGTCATTTTTAAGGTGCTGGGAGAGATTTAAGGAGCTGTTGTTGTCGTTACCCCACCATGGGTATGAGAAACACCAGTTGGTGACATCTTTCCAGCTGGGCCTAAGTATTGCGACGGCCCAACAAATTGAGTATCTATGTAGGGATGGGGATTTCCTAGACAAGGCCCCAGATGAGGCATGGGATTTCTTAGAGGAATTAGCTGAGAAACATCGAAGTTGGGAACCCTCTGACCTCGCTGACAGGGCCATGGCTGCACAGGGACCCAGTGGGTCCGGTATTTTTCCTCTTAGCGTGAGAGAACACACTGTCCAGTCTCAGTTGGACAAATTGGCTAAGCAGATGGAGGACTTGCGACTGAAGCAAGTCCACCAGGTGAATGATGTGAGAGTGGAGGAGGTGTGTGCTTTATCTGAGTGTCCGGGGCATTCAGTGACTGCTTGCCCCGCTTTTCCGATGGTTAAAGAGGCTTACCAGAATAACCAAGCTGAGGTTAATGCGGTGAACCAACGTTGGGATCCGTTCTCCAATACCTATAATCCGGGCTGGGCTCACAACCCACTCCTGAGTTGGAGAGATCCCAAAGCACCGGGTCAACCCCAGGCAACACCTCAACAACAGATGCAACCGTACCGGCCTCCGCAAGGCCAAATGTCCCAATATCGCTATTCCTCACAGAGTCAGCAGGGGTTTAGTCTTTCACAATCTGGACCACCCCCTGGCATAAATCATCCACCGAGGGATAAGCAGACTGATGATATGTTGAAGGCTCTCATGCAGTCCCAACTGAATTTCACTGAGCAGACCAAGCAGGCCATAGGTGACATTAGGTCCCAATTGACTCAGTTGACGGCAGTAGTTGGGCAAAACCAGCAGGAGAGGGGAAAATTTCCCTCTCAACCTCACGCCAATGCTGTCGGTTCTAATTATTTGGGAGATGGTTCAGGCTCGAGTAATCCGAACCCCAGTCTGGAGGAAGCAAAGGCGGTCACCACTCTCAGAAGTGGGAAGGTGATCGATAAGACTATTCCGCTGAAGCAGAAATCGGTTCCACCCCTGGTTCCGGTCGCTGCACCAGTAGTAGTCCCGGACGTGGGGAAATGTACTGAGGAAGAGAGAGAAATAGAGTCACCTGAGGTGGTGGTGCCTGCTCCTGCGGCCCCCACGACTCCTTTGCCACTCGTTGCACCATATCCCCATCGATTGGTGGCAAAGCCTAGCGTTAATGCGCACTTCCAGATTCTTGAGCTGTTCAAGAAAGTTCAGTTTCCTATCTCTTTGATGGGAGCCATTGACGCTATTCCTCAATTTGCGAAAGTGCTTAAAGAGTTGTGCACGTCAAAGCGGAGAACTAAGAGTCAGTGCAACGTGCTACTGACAGAGCAAGTGAGCTCCATTCTCCAAGCTGATATTCCGATTAAGCGGAAAGATCCGGGTTGTCCCACTATCCCTATAGCTATTGCGGGCCAGAGTTTTGAGAAGGCCTTACTAGATTTGGGAGCAAGTGTCAACTTGCTCCCATATTCGGTTTATTTGCGATTAGGCCTAGGTGATCTTAAAGCCACACCGGTCACGCTACAGCTGGCTGACCGGAGTGTGAGAATTCCTAAGGGGGTAGTGGAGGATGTTCTGATTCAGGTGGGGGAGTTTTTGTTCCCCGTGGATTTCATTGTCTTGGACACGTGTCCCATCCTGGAAGTCTTTGAGAAGACTCCCATTATCCTTGGCCGTCCATTTTTAGCCACCTCCAGCGCTGTTATGAACTGCAAAACTGGACAAGTCCAATTATCATTTGGGGACTTGAAAATGGAGGTGAATGTCTACAATGTCGATAGTCGAGTCGAGGATGACGAGGAGGTCTATGAGGTTAGTCTGATCGACACGCTAGTGCAAGAGCATGTCGAGAGTATGTTGTATAAGGATCCTCTGGAGATAGCGCTGACCGCCAATGAGGCGTCATTTTTAGATTCTCCAGAGGTCGGGAGTTTGATGGAGATGCTAGCAGTAGAGGATATATGTGGCGCCGTTTGGGACCCAGTTCTCGAACCGCTGGGCGCCCCATTATCTAAAGCTCTCCCATCGTCGGTCCAGCCACCGAAACCTGATTTGAAGCCTCTACCGGATACGTTGAAATATGCCTTCCTTAAAGGTGATGATACGTTTCCAGTAGTGATCTCCTCCTCCTTGGAGGTGGATCAAGAGGCTAAATTACTCGCCCTGCTGAGAGAGCATATAGGGGCAATTGGCTGGACGATAGCAGACCTTCAGGGTATTAGTCCTACGGTGTGTACACACCGCATTTTTCTTGATGAGGATGTGAAGCCTTCTAGGCAACCTCAGCGCCGTCTGAACCCCAATATGAAGGAGGTGGTTCGGACGGAGGTGCTTAAGCTGTTAGATGCGGGTATCATTTACCCGATTGCCCATAGTGAGTGGGTAAGTCCTGTGCAGGTTGTGCCTAAGAAGGCAGGGGTGACTGTTGTGAGGAATGAGGAGGGTGAGTTAGTGCCAACCCGTGTTCAGACCGGGTGGCGCGTTTGCATTGACTACCGGAAGCTCAACGCGAGCACCCGGAAGGACCATTTTCCCCTCCCATTCATTGACCAAGATTTTAGAGAGAGTCGCGGGCAGAGCGTTCTATTGCTTCCTGGATGGATACTCTGGCTACAATCAGATTGAGGTAGCCATGGAGGCCCTGGAAAAGACTACTTTTACGTGCCCGTATGGTACTTTTGCCTAAAGTCGTATGCCATTTGGCTTGTGCAATGCTCCCGGCACCTTTTCAAGGTGTATGATGGGAATCTTTAGCGACATGGTAGAAAAGATAGTGGAGGTCTTTATGGATGACTTTTCAGTTTTTGGGGATTCGTTTGACGGATGCCTCGAGAACTTAGGAAAAGTCTTGACTAGGTGCGAGGACAAGCGCCTTGTGCTGAATTGGGAGAAGTGCCACTTCATGGTGACCCAAGGGATTGTGTTGGGACACATTGTCTCATCCAAGGGTATTGAGGTAGACAAGGCGAAGATAGATTTAATCTCAAATCTTCCCACTCCAAAGACTGTTAAGGATATCCGATCATTTCTAGGTCACGCCGGTTTTTACCGGCGTTTCATTAAGGATTTCAGCGCTATCTCCCGACCTTTGTGTCATTTGTTAGCGAAGGACACACCCTTTGTGTGGTCCGACGCTTGTGAAGGGGCGTTTCAGAAATTAAAGCGGAGTCTCACAACTCCGCCAATTGTTCAGTCCCCAGATTGGGATTTGCCGTTTGAGCTTATGTGTGACGCGTCCGACTATGCAGTCGGAGCGGTTTTAGGTCAGAGGCGAGGGAAAGATCCCTGTGTGATATATTATGCGAGCAAGACTTTGAATGAGGCACAACTGAACTATACCACCACTGAGAATGAGTTATTAGCAATTGTGTTTGCCTTAGATAAATTTCGGTCCTACTTGGTGGGGTCGCAGATTGTGGTTTATACCGATCATGCGGCCTTGAGGTATTTGATGACCAGGCAGGATGCAAAGGCTCGCCTTATCCGGTGGATTCTTTTGCTGCAAGAGTTCCACCTCATTATTAAGGATAAGAAAGGGGTTGAGAATGTGGTAGCTGACCACCTGTCTCGTTTGGAGTTTGAGGACCCCACCTCTCATCTCCCCATTGTGGATACCTTTCCCGACGAGCAGTTGTTTGCTGCTAATACGTGCCCGTGGTTTGCAGATATCGCCAATTATTTGGTGACTGGGCAGATTCCACCCCATTAGTCTACTTCTGAAAAGCAGCGCTTTTTGAGAGAGGTCCGACAGTATATTTTCGATGATCCATATGTGTTTAAATACTGTGCGGACCAGATAGTGCGCCGTTGTGTCCCCGAGGTTGATCAAAGGGGAATACTTGAGTTTTGCCACTCAGAGGCGTGTGGCGGTCATTTTTCCGCCAAGAAAACCACCGCCAAGGTATTACAGTGCGGCTTCTTTTGGCCGAATTTATTTAAGGATGCCTATGCATTTTGCAAGTCTTGTGACCGATGTCAGAAATTAGGTAAAGTTGGCCCGAGAAATATGATGCCCCTCCACAATATTTACGTGTTGGAGGTTTTTTACTGTTGGGACATTGATTTCATGGGCCCATTCCCTGTGTCACATGGTTTCGAGTACATCCTCCTGGCGGTGGATTATGTGTCTTAGTGGGTAGAGGCGATTCCTACTAGGACCAGTGATTCTAAAGTGGTGCTTGAGTTTTTGAAGAGTCATGTTTTGTCGAGATTTGGCATGCCACGTGCCATTATCTCTGATCAGGGCACCCACTTTTGTAATAGGTCCTTTGAGGCATTGATGAGGAAGTATGGCATCTCTCACAAGGTGTCTACGCCCTATCACCCTCAGACTAATGGCCAGGCTGAGCTGGCCAATCGGGAGATAAAGGGAATCTTAGAGAAAACGGTGAACCCGAGTAGAAAGGATTGGTCCCTGCGACTGATCGATGCGTTGTGGGCCTACCGCACTGCTTACAAGACCGTGTTGGGTGCTTCACCCTATCGGCTTGTTTACGGTAAGGCCTGCCACCTGCCCGTGGAGATGGAGCATAAGGCCCATTGGGCCATTAAGACGGTGAACGCAAGTTTGCCAGAGGCAGGTGCCCATAGGAAGCTCCAACTGTGTGAGCTTGAGGAAATTAGGAATGATGCATATGAGAGTACGAGTATCTACAAAGCTAAGGTTAAGGCGTACCATGATAGGAATATCCAGCGCAAAACCTTTAGTGTAGGGCAGAAAGTCTTATTGTATAACTCGCGCATTCACTTATTTCCAGGGAAGTTGAGGTCTCGCTGGGATGGGCCATATATAGTCCATCAGGTTTACCCGAACGGTTCAATAGATGTCTGCGACCCTAAGGATAATCATATTTTCAAAGTTAATGGGCAGCGTCTTAAACCATTTTTGGAAATCATTAACATCGGTGAACCTGAGGAGGACTTAGTTGATCCGGTTTACTCGGATATTCCGTAGTGTAGCCATTGGGCTATGTTTTTACGGGTAGCTCACGCGTACCATGCTCTTCATTGAGTGTGGACCCGACTCCTAGCAATAGGGGTACCCATCATTGACTTGGGTATTTTTAGCTTCGCACGCCGCTATTAAAATAAGGATCGTGTGCCCAGCTCCGGTTAGTAAGGGCGTTTTGGGTATTTTCGTGTCTGTTTAATTTTCAAAGGAAAAAAAAAAGGTCCGGTATAGCCACCTAATTTCTAGCCTTAAATTTGTGTATCTGGGTTTCAAACAATCTTATTGCCGTGTCTCGGATAGTCATAAAAGACGATTGGCTCTGATTGCTTTAAGGAAAAACCTTGAGTAGTTTAACCTGTTGAGTCGTGACTTACCCGGGATTGTTCTGATGACCTTCTCTACACAAATTTAAGTGAAAAATTAGGGAGAAAAGTAGTACCCGTGTCTTTCACGTGACGAAAGTGGTGGTTTATTTCCTTTTTCTGTTATTGCTTTTTGGTTTTTCTGTGTACGCCCGGATACCACGTGCCGGGCTGGACTGACGTGTTTTGCAGGTTGCACGGTGAGCATACTTGAAATTCCTCGTATATCGGCCGAGGTCATGGTGGTTGGCTGCCACCCGGAGGTCCAGTTCTTCCCCTTGTTCTTTCAATTTATCTGTCTCCATGCTCTGGGGACATAGCATGATTCTAGTTGGGGGGAGGGTGTACTTTGTACTTGTATGGCGTTGCTAGGTAGTTTTTTTTTTTTTGGGGATACGGTGTTATGCTTCTTGTGAGTATCATCGAACGAGATTTTGCTAATTCAGTATGCCCGTTTAACTTGAATTCATGCATATATTTGATTTTCGAATTGAACATTATGCACTGTCAAGCATGTGAATAAGTGTCCTCACATTGATAATAGCGTATCCTGAATAGCATGCCCATGTTCTTTGAATTCCTTCCTGCAATCGCATAAAATAGTAGGCTTTTGTTTTGCAAGTAAGAGACTAGTTATTTTTCATGCATTTGTGAGAGTGAATAACGTGCATAGGGGATGAAACAAGGCGTTTTTGCATGATTAAACCACATACGAGTCCCTTTGACCCATCTTAAACCAGTCCGAGTCAGTCCCCGTGTCTAACTTAGGAAACCGGCGTTTTGGTTGGATTGAAGTTTGGGGGAAGTCAAGCTCCGTGCGTCATAAGTGTCGTAATACTGTGAGAAAATTTGGGAAGAAATATGATCTTGAGAGATTAATTTTTGAGGGTCTGATTAGGTGTCATGTTTTGGGAAGCCAAACCCATAAACCCCAGCCATATTCAAAAAAAAAAAAAAAAAACAAAAAACCTTTCGGTATCGATACAGCAAAAGTGTTGTATCGATACCAGTTACCCTCAGTGGAGACAGAACCTACGGGTATCGATACAGCACAAAGCTAGTATCGATACCGAGACCCTTAAACCGCGAATTTAACAGGATCGACCGGTCATCTCCCTCACTTACCCATCTTCTTCCCTCTCTCTCTCTCTCTCTCTCTCTCTCTAACCCTAACCTCCGAAAATCCTCCATAACCACCACCTTCAAACCTCCATAACTCCACCAAATCTCACCCAAATCCCACCAAACTTCACCAAAACACTCCTCTTCTCACCTTCTACCACATATACCTCTCCATCCCTTCCGAAATTCTCTATCTCTCCAGATCCGAAACCCTAACTTTTTTTCCAAAACCTTACCTCAAAACATGGCATCTAGGAAGGCTAAGGGTAAAGGTACGGCCTCCTCCAGTGCTCCTCCAGAGCAAGCAACCGGGGGAAGGAGGACCAAGGATCAAATTGCCCGGGATGAGCGGGAGAGGTGGGAGGCTTCTATTGCGCAGAGGGGCGTCAAGAACGAGCGCCACATTATTCGGGATGGGTTTCTCGAGAACGACGTCACCATCCAAGCCATTGTGCGACAAGGTATGTCGTTTTGGTTCGAACCAAATCCCGGTTATAATTTAGAACTTGTGAGGGAATTCTATAAAAACTGTCATATCCCAGCATCCGGAATGGCATTTAGTTCCGCAACTCAGATAACCTCGAAAGTGGCTAGGACCACCATTGTGATCACACCCGATATCATTGCTGCAAGTTTGCGGTATAGGAGACCGACCGATATTAACTACCCATGCCCCGCTGAGGATTTTGACCCGCACACCGTGACGGGTATTTTGTATGAGAGACGTAGAGATGCTGGAATTCCTCACCGGCCGGGCAAGTTTAGGCCGGCATATCGGTTTGTGAACCAAGTGGTTTGCTACAATCTGGACCCGAGGGCAACTGAAAATAAGCCCTCCGAGAATACTGGGAATATGTTGACAGCTTTCATGGATCCGGATACTGTGTGTGACTGGGCATTATTCATTTACTCGAAGATTATCGACTTCCGCGATGCCCCAACACAGACTCGAATGCCATTCCCTTGCCTGATTACGGCCATTGCTAGAGACTCCGGGTTGCAAGGGACCAAGTGGTTCAACAACGATCCACTAGTCCCTGGGCCAATAGACAGCACCATTCTTACCAAGAGCATAGCCCAGTCTTGAGGTGCTAGAGGAGGAGCATTTCTGACTACAGAACCACCCCCTAGCTCATCCAATACCACTTGGCTGCAGAAGATCTTTTGCCAAGGGGTCGCTACCATTCGAAGTCATCAGAAGCTTAAGAGAGAGGTGCGACAAAATGCAAGAATGCTGCAGCAGATGAATCACAGGGAAGAGTGGATGGTAGGGCGACTTGAGGGGTCGACTTCAGAGCCATATGTTCCTCTTGAGTTGCCCGAGCTGGAGGTCAGTGATGATTTTGCTGATGGTGAACCGGAGGAGGAGGAGCTTGAGTCGGATTGAGCGATCACTTGTGTTGCATGGGGCTGACTGGAGGGTAGGTAGTATGTGAGGGGGTGTTATTTTATGTGTTGGAGGAGTCTGTTATTTTATGTGGAACTTTTGTTATTTGTCATTTGGGGTCTGTAATATAACTTGCATGGATGTTGCTTTATTTTTATCTTTATGTTATGGACTTGGTTTGGGTGGCGCCGATGGGCGCATTGACAGGTTTTAGACGTGATAGGTGCGGCCAGTCAGGGTAGTTAACCTTGAGCTTCTATAGGCCGGCACCTGATTTTGCAATTTCCTATTCTGTTTTAACCAAGGTCAATATAATCCAAAAAGTCCTTAGTCGATCGTGTGCACGTATTTTATCTCTCGCTAATGCATGATTAATAATGATGTTGCTTATTTTGTGAAATCCTATCTGGACATATTGTGCATATTGTGCGTTTCTTCCTTGCTAAGCGTTTATTTTGATTGGCACGTGGAGACCAGTTGTTCGGTCCCACGCATCTCGCCAAGCGCTTACATGGGATGTTGAGTGATCTAAGTGAGTTGTGTGACGCGATTATCTTTGTAGGGATATTTATTCGCGCATGCGGCGCTATGCTAACCGTGTTCAGTTTTCTGTCAAAGCATGCATGCATTTGAGTTACAGGCATATTAAGAGGCGAATATCTATTGCTATGATTGATTACTGCTACAGGTGTCATAACCCCCGTACCCCCGTTGGTGTTTTTCTAGTTTCCTTTCTTCGTTTTTATCTCGTTCGTTCCTAGGGACTAGCAACGCTCAAGTTGGGGTGTGTGATGGGCGCGTAATATCACAGATATAAGCGCCTAAGTAGGGCGAATTAGCGCGTTAGAGGCGCGTTTTATTTCATTTTCCACTTGATGCGGTGTTGTCTCTTGTTTTGGTTTTTGTGTTGATTTTGTAGGGAACAGGCCGATCGAGCACGGGAAAAGGGCAAGAGGACATTGGACATGTAGGGGACCAGCGAGGCCCAAGCCAGGACGACCAAAACGGCTGGAATTGCAGTTTAGCAACCCCGGTATCGATACAGGACTTCTCCTGTATCGATACCCAAGCACCATTCAGAAAACAGAAGCTACGGGTATCGATACAGTGTTTCCCCTGTATCGATACCGAGGTCCTTAAAATGGCCGTTTGACTTTTGCCACGTGTGTTGACTTCGAGGGACATAAATACCTCGTTTTGAGGCCGAATTAGGGTTCGAACTTAGCATTAATTTTCTTCTAGTTTTCATAGCCGCTCTTCGTTTGAAGTTATTACTTTCCAGAGATTTTTGCATCGAAGTTTGGAGGTTTTTGCGCTGATTCTCGCTTGTTCCGGTAACATTTCGATTGATTTCCCTTAATCTTAGTGCGCGGGAGTTTGTCCGCGTTCTGAGACTTGAATCTCTTGTTTAATTCGTATTTAATTATCAGAGCATGTTTTATTTCGGAATTTTCTTGTCTGTTCTGTTCAATATGAGTGAGTAGTTCAATAAGTATGGTCGCGGGGTGATTAACACGCTGTGGCCGGGTTTGGACCTGTTTTGCTCCCATTTTCACAATCGAATAACGGAAAAACAATTTTAGGTTATTAAAGAGCTTCCGTTAGACGAATCCGGGCATCGTCGGAGCCCATGTAACGCGAAGTACGGGGGACCAAAACTCGTTCTTCGCTGTACATGGGTAAACGGCGACCACGAGATTCGCATCTTTCGGGGTACCTTTTTCTCTCTAAAATCAAACGTTTTTAGAAGAATGTGTGGAGCAGGAAATGTCCAGACCTGGTCGCTGGTGTTATGTACCCTACGACCGTACTTTCCTTTTAAACAGTTTAATCAAACCAGTTTTTCTCTTAATTTAGTTAATTCACCAATCAAATCATAAAGGGTGGCTACCTAAGAGCCGTGTTTAAACTAGCATCCCGGGTTTTTAGTCAGCACTTTCCACCTTCTCTGTGGATTCGATTCTGGTCTTACCGGGTATTGTGCTACACTGATATCCGCCCTACGCTTGGGGCAACCCAGTAATTTAGGTATAGGATTTCGGTCAAGCACCGAACGTCTACGCGGGGAGGGGGTCTGTTCCCTTTGCGGAATGACTTGCCCTGCCGCGTCGGTGACAATGATCCGTTGACCTAGGCGATCCTTGGCCGAAGGGCGTTGGTTATATTGTGTGCCCTGAGTGGCCTGAGTTGCTTGTGCCGTCGCCTTCCTCCGCCGCCTTGATGCCCCAGAGCGCGAGGCTGAGGTTGCTGGTTGTTTCGTCGTGAGGGCTTCAATCTGAGCCTTCATGGCGGCCATTTGCTCTTGCATCTGTTGCACGGTATCGAAAGGAATTGGGCTCGGAGTGAGGCCTGAGATAGGGTGGGTAACAATTGCCGCCCGAGGGCCGCCTCCGGGATTGGTTCCCGTCGCCGGACCGTGTGCGCCACCGTCTTCGATGATCGCCATCAGAGGTCAGAGAAAAGGAGGAAGAGTTCTCCAAAAGGAAGAGAAGAACGCCGGAAAGGTGATGAAATCACTCGTCCCCAGCAGAGTCGCCAATTGTGGAGTCCTCTTTCTCCGGTGATCCCTTCAGGTGATGATGAATGATGGAGATGATATCCTTGCTCTCGAGTCGTGCCTAGACCTGCACACTCAACGAACCGTTAGCACCGGACTGGACCTTGGAGCCCAGAACGGTACTCCGACGGTCAAGTAAGTGAATGTAGAAGGCTAAGAGTAGATCTAGGGTTTTGAGTGGAGAGTATTGCATACCTTTCTCAGGCAGTGAAAATTACCTTTTATAGGTGAGCCCTGGCTTAGCCTCCAAGCATAGCTGTGCTCGCCGCGTGACTTAACCGTTCGGCTGACGTCACAGTGACGAGCCCAAAAGAATATTCTGCCAGATGGTGCCTCTAGTAGAAGCGTGACACGTGTCGTAACCGCTCGGATGACGTCATTTGTCATGATCACAGTTTGTTACGGGCACAGGCTGCATTAACTGCTCTGCTGACTCAGATCTCAACCTTCTGGAACATTCCTGGCATGATTCTCGTGATAGTACTGGCCGTTATGCCCTTTGAGTGAAACAGCATTCTGGACCACCTTGGGAGGTGGAGCTTTCGACCCACGGCCGAGCAAAACATTCCAGCATTCTCCCTTTGCGCGAGTACACAATGACTCTAAGACCGAAGGGTCCCGTGAACGGTATCTCTTCGGCGGCTCATTATAATTGTCTCGACCGGTTCGTAGTGGGAGATAGACCGGAGGGTCGAATATGATCTGAAGAGTCCCTAAAAGGTCCTTTTCCGGAACATTGGGTCGAACCCCTTGGAAAGCACTCGGATAATCCGAACCCTTACATACAACATGACAAGGGCGTCACAATTCACGGCCGTAATATTAATAGGTTTTGCGCATCGTCTCTTGTGATCAGACAAATGATATATACTTGAGTTAATGTGTTAGAAGGTTGAATCAGTGATCACATATGGTAAGGTGATAACATGGATGTACTAGCTAATTTGTCGCACCTGGTTACAAAAACAGGGACTGAAGAAAGATAGCCAACTATCTCACGATCAATTAGATTACGAACAGGAGAGATACATTGGCGTGTTTCAATTTTTGACACTCTTTACTTCAAGTTCTTCTTACATTGTTTATTGTCGTCTTCTTCATTTCGAATCATGTTTGTGAAGGAACATAAAGAAAGAACTAGATGAAAAAAAACAATCGAAAGACCCAAGCATAATGTTAGACAATATAGATTACGTGGGATATAAAAGATAACTTTTCAACTATAGGAAGTTCAATAGTCGAGAAGTTCTACAAAAAGTCCATCTGGTCCTACATGTAGAATCTGTTCAAACAGGAGATAGAGTTTCAAGGAAGGGAAAAGCACAACCGTTCCCTCCTTCAATGATTAATTCATCTGGTTCGGGATTGCAAAGCACATTCGATTCATGGCACTTCAGACAATAAGAAATCAATTTTCCTGGAATGGCCAACACTAGCGCGTAATCTTCTTTTTTCTCGTCCTTCACAACACACAGCACATAAAACTCAAAGAGGTTTTCCATCTTAGGAAATGCAGATAATATTGTTCTACGATCCACCCAGTACTTCATAATCTGGCCAGTGTCACTTTCCAACTCTAGGAATGGAAATCCCATAGCAGAGTTTGAACTAGTCTGGATAAGTATCAAACGGCCACCACATTCTCCAAAATACTTTATACTACGTTTAGAAAGAATTCTTGGAAATGGAGAGAGTGGCAATGCAGTCATCTCCTCTGCATCAATGCTGAATCTCAAGAGGACATTCCTATGACTTTTACTTAACCAATGAATTGCTCCTTCCAAAAAGACACCACGACCAGAACATGTATCTTTTTCCAATTCCCCGTTTCTGAATCAAACATATCAATTTCGAAAGACCAAGGTTCCAACTTACTACGATTGTAGTGACTACCCACAACTACTTTGTAGTGAGGTGATTTTGACGGATCAAAAGCCAAGTAAACACCGCGATGAAGAGCTGATCGAGATGAAAGTCCACTAGGTTTAACTACTTTGTACTTCTGTGTGGTCGAATTACAAACAATGTATATCGGCGCGCATTCAAATCCAGTCTTGCACAACAGTAAGCCATTGCAGGAGTTTAGAATTCTGGGTTCAAAGACATTACCTTCAACGCCATGGAGGAAGGAGAGGGACGGGAGATTCCTGTGGCCGTAGAGCGAGACGAACTTGAGTCCGCCGGAGTAGAAATACAAGCCTGAGATTGAAGGCCTAGGGTTTCGGGTGGAATGGTTGGTGGCAAATTGGGAGTCGGAGATGAGAGAGAGCCAATGCTTGGACACGCACTTGAATCGGATTAGGGATTTCACCGGCAAACATAGGAAGATTTCCGTAAGAAGATCGACGTTGCTGGCGATTAATTCTGCCTCCGGTGAGATTTCCGATGGATTTCCTGCTCTGGTAATTGCCTTTCGTCTTTTGGTTGATCTTTTCGTGGCCATTGTTGCTCAGGGGATTGAAAGACGTGATTGCACTACAAGGGAAAGCGGCCCATTTGGATCGTTTATAAGCGAGGCTCCTAAGTAGCTGTCGAAATGGCTCCTAAACGAGACTCCTAACATTTATCTAGCTATGTGCTCAATTATTGTCCTCATTGTGCCCCCATACAAGCTCTTAAGTTTGGCTCTTAAGTTTGGCTCCTACCACATTAGTTAAATCTAGGTAGCGTTGTAGATAAGTTTAAGTGGAACCGAAAGTCTTTAAATATTTTTTTAATATAAAATTTTCAAAGATAAAGGATTTTATTGGTTTATTGGTTCAATGGTTCTACTGCAAAAGAATATTTTTTTTTTGTTTTTTGATTGTTTGGAGAAGAAATACATGAATTTAATACAAACAAACAAGTTCTATGTATTACTAGTATACAAAGGTCGTATACATATACCCATACTAGTAAAAAAAAAAGGGAAAAAAAGAGACGGTGGAATATGCAAAAAATTAGGAATTTTGGAATATTGTAGTTGTTTGAATTATATCAATGTATGAGTTTCACACTTTTTGAGTTTTTTTTTTTCCCACAAAATAGAGAATGCTCTTGATAATTCATTGAGTGTACACATCCTCTCTAAATTTAGCAAGCTCTATGAGTGAAAAGTAGACCCAATTATGCTTATGTGGACTTTTGGAATATTGTAGCCGTTTGAATTATATCAATGTATGGATTCTACACTTTTTGAATTTTTTTTTCAACAAAATAGAGAATGCTCTTGCTAGCTCATTGTACACATCCTCTCTAAATTTAGTAAGCTCTAGGAGTGAAAAGTGGACCCCAATTATGCTTATGTGGACACCTTAAGATACAACTTAGGAGCAATTTTTAGGGAGTCTACTGTGGATGCCTTTAGCCGAGCACACTAGGAAAATATACCTAACCCTGTAGAACTATTTTAGAGATCCATATTTGGATTCACCAAACAAATCTAGAATTACCAAAGTCAATCTAGAATTACCAAAGTAATACGCACATACACCCATTTGAGACACGGATATGACACAACAAGGATAAGCATATACCTCATTCATCAAAAAGTATGATACTGACATATTACGGATTACAAATTCATTGAGTCATATATTAGTAAACTATATATGTAAGATTGTGTTCCAAATTTGGATATTCATCAAAAAATAAGACACTACGTATTACGGATTACGGATACATGAATAATGTATTAGTTAACTATGTAAGGTTGTGTTCCAAATTTTGATAGTACATAAAATAAATGAAAAATCTAGAGACACAAGATTCAAAGAATCCTAAACGCACCCTTTCCATTTCTTTACACATTTTAATTGTAATTTTAGTAAAGATATGATTAACCAGGGATTGAGCCAGAGGGGGGCCAATAAGGGCGGTCGCCCCTGCAAGGAAAAAAAAAACCTCTACTATTATATAGGGAAAACAAGAATTTTCCTATGAATTATATAGGTTCGCCCCTGCAAAGTATTTTAGAAAATAAATTCGCCCCTGCATAGTGAAATTCCTGACTCCGTCCCTCAGATTAACCATTATATTTTTATAAGATCTAGGAGTAGTACATATGTAGATTGACTCTCTTCATATTGCACTTGATAACTAGCTAGAGGTGGAGGACTGAGGAGAAATATTCTTTTTCCTTTTGCGTTCATTCATATTTAGAAATATTATTTTGTTTTACCTGTTTTACTATTGCAATTATACTCACTGGAGTCTATTTTTCGACGATATAAAATGTAAAAAAAATTGGAATTTTTATATTAGTTTTGCATTTTGAAGCATAAATTGGTCACACTGAACTGGTCAGTGCACAATGATTTGATTTCAATTATTAAAATTAGTGATCGTTTCGGAAAATAGAACTCAAAACCGATATAAAAGCGAACCATTCATTTATATGGATTATCCAACTTTTTCAGATATATTGCCGCGGCGAAGTTTATTAAACTAGTACTCCCTCCGTCCCTTTTTAAGTGTTTAACTTTCCATTTTGGGCTGTCCCTAAATAAGTGTGTAGTTTGAAAAGTTAATGGGTAAAAGTTTGTACAATTATCATTTTGCCCTTTTGAAAAGTTAGTGGGTAAAGAGTTAATGGGTAAAAGTGGAGGATAATTTTGGAAAGTAGAGGTAAAAATTGATGTGAAAAATGTAAAGTGGAGGAAAAAGTTGATGTGAAAGGTGTAATGATGATGTTTCTTTAATAAGTTGGATTTACGAAGTAACACATTTAAAAAGGGACGGAGGGAGTACTATATATAGGAGACACACTGGTAGGATTGTTTCAAATATTAGAAGCACCATCTTTGAAACTGCGATGCTTTATCCAAAATCCAGTAGTTTAGATGTTAAGGGAAGAAAGAATATTGATTCCGGAAATGAATAGAGTCAGGAATTTCACTACGTAGGGGCAAATTTCTTTTCTAAACTAATTTGCAGTGGCGAGCATATATAATTCATAGGAAAATTCTTGTTTTCCCTCTATATAATAGTAGAAGTTTTTTTTTTCTTGCAGGGGCGACCGCCCCTACTGGCCCCCCTCTGCTCCATCCCTGGTTAATCAGTCACCCACCTTCACAAGCGGATTTGTTGTTCAGACACCAATCGAGCTGATTTCTTGGCGACTTTTATTGGTATTTTGCTTTTGTTGTATTTTGGTTTGGTTGTTCTAGTTGGAGTTTGTTTCCGTTTTAACACAGATGAGTTTACATTCCTCATATAAAAAAAGTGTGGCTAAATTTGGCAATTGCTTGAATTGAGTTGCAATCATTTCACACCGAACTTGTTTCCCTAGCACATAACAGACATCTCCCTAACACGTCTTATTCACACTATAGGCTTCACGCGGACCATGCCCTCATTGTTACGCCATAACAAATTGTGATTCAAAGGGGGCAAATAAGATTGCAGTAGGAGCAAAAGGAATCACCTAAGATGGGAAGCGAAATCACAGATAAGAAGTTCGGGTTTAAAATTACTTTTGCATTTTGAAGCCTAAACCATGTAGTTCTGGTTTTTAATTGTGGGAAAATGTGTGTTTCATCTTTGGGAAAAAAGTTAGAAAGCTTGGGACAGAGAACAACAAATACTCTTGTTGAGGTGTGGATAATTTGTCATGCCATGGGTAAACTTTGACATCCCCTCATATATGCAAGATAAATCATTAAGAAGAGCATGACAAATTAGGCAACAGAATATGTAAACTTAATTCAGGAACTCCATTCCATATGGAACAGAGAAGCTAATTTTGCATCGGCCATGTCATTTAAGTTGTAGGACATGAGTTGCATTAGTTCAATGGGTTGGAGAAGTGAACGACAGATAGTATATCGATCATAGATCATATGTTATAAGTGTAACATATCTGAACATTTAAGAAAAAAACAACTCGCCGAGATCAATTATGTTGTCAATGAAGTAAATAACGAAGCACATTTAAAGTCTTGCGATTCAATTCACATGAAATAAGTTCGCCAGCCGAAGTCAAAAGGGTGTGAAATACTTTTTAGTTTTTCCTTTAAAATAGATAGCAAGCAAAAATCAATCACTGTTCTTTAAGATGGTTAACTCAGGGAAGCACAGATTGTAACCTCATAACAATGAATGAAAGTTGATTTTTGGACAAACAAGAGAATGATAGATTTATTACAATGATACCTAAAGCTCTAACTGCAGCGTATCTGAATGTTTTATGGGAGCTACTAATACTGCATTTGAACAACAAAATGAAAGCAATGTCTTTAACAGTATCAAGGAAATTGCTGATAAATAGGTGACAAGATAAACAAACAGAGTCTCATAAAAAAAGTTAATCAAATACAACCTCTGATGTAACGATCTGCTCCAGCTGACCTCCACATGGCTCAAAAGGTTAACCTCAAGTTAATAGTAGCCGGTGAGTGTTTTCTTTATATTAAGTCCAACATTTGGCAAGTAGCCGATGTGGGACTTACTCTCAAGTAAGGGTTGTCAAATAGGAGCTAGGCTTTCAACGAATTGATAGGTCTTCTCAAAACAGCCACTATAGTCAAATGGAAATCGCCCGGGGAAATCAAGCACCGTCCATGTCTTGCATGCCAAATCATAGGATATAACAGTGCCAGCAACAGCCAAAACAAGTGTGAAATACTTTTCGATTTTTCCTTTTATGACAGATAAGATATGAAATTTATAATCGCTCTTTATGCATCTTATCTGAGGGAATGCAGATGTTAAACGTCCAAGATTGACGCGGTACTTCACAGTCCAACCACTGTAGTCCCTCTCCATTTCAAGGATGCTAAAGCCCATAGCATCGGGCAAACGAGACTGAATAAGAATCAGGTGGCCACAACATTCTCCAAAATACCTAATATTGTCTACAGGAAGAATTTTAGGTCTAAGGGGATGGGGCATCCATATCAGCTGCTCTACCTCAAAGTCAAATCTAAGAAATATCTCATTACTTAACCAATGAATCGATCCACTCCAAAGATCCCCCAAAAAAATGGTCCGACCTGTTTCTTAATTCGGGTGGTCGAATGATATTAACCTCTTTCCATGATGAACTCTCGGAAGAGAAGACATTGAAGGATCCGTCGTAATATTCAGCGACTAGAACTTTATAGTGAGGTGATTTTGAAGGATCAAAGCCAAGAAACCGCCACGCACGATAACCAATGGTGCTTTCCCCACCACAGGTGCGTTGGGTAATACCATGTATTTTTGGGTTGTCGGATTACAAACAATGAAACGGTCAATAGGGCGGCAAAATTCCTTGCACAAAATTAAGCCATTGCAAGACTGTACAACTCTAGGCCTAGGGTAAACTGTCTTTTCTTTACTTCGTAGGAAAGCAAGTGTGGGAAGAGTGATGTGGCCTTGAAGTGAGATAGTCTTTTGTTGCTTATAATGCCGACGGTCAAAATAAAAGCCATAGACTGGGGGCCAATGGTTTACCCGAGCATGATTGCGAACGAAATGGGTGTCAGAGATGAGAGAGAGCCAGTTCTTGGACACACAACGGAAACGGAGGAGGGATTTTGTTGGAACGCGTACAAGGATCTCTGATAAGAGATCGACGTTGTTGGATATTACTTCTACACCCTGTATCATGTGTTTCGATGATCTACTACTGCTAATCATCTTTCTTCTTTTTCTGGAAGTTTTCATGGTCATGTTTGTTGATTACCAACTATTAACTAATAGAGTTAATCAAACTAAGAGAGGGAGAGAGTGAGAACTAACTTGTAGCAGAGCGGGGATCCGACCGAGTATGCCTAGCTAACTGACTCCATATGGTTAAAAACAAGAGCCTCTCTCTCTAAAAAAAAAAAACTTTAGCGCCTCCTTTCCTCTTCCATTTCCCCCCTAGGGTTTCCTCACCCGACAAAAAGGGAAGAAATGCCCCTAGTCATGTTCTTCTCTCCTCTCTTCCTTCTCCCCTCCTTGCCCTAGTCACCTGCTGCTCATTGATTCATCTTCTCCACATCTCTCTTTTGTTCATTTGGGTGAAGCCAGATTTGGGCTCTAACAGATCTTCGACATCAAAACTCTCTCCTTTGTTCAGTTGGGTGAAGCCAGATCTGGGCTCTGACAGATCTTCGTCATCAAAACTCTCGTTTGGTCTCAGCGATGATGCCTTCAGGCGACGGGGGTTTGCTTCAGGGATTGTGATGAGGATTTGGGTTAACTTGGGATTGTGATGAGGATCTGGGTTAACTTGGCTTCTGGTAGATCGGAGATGGTGGTCTCCGGAGTTGGTTCAAGGCGTGATCGGTTCGCCGGAGTTGTGATTTACAAATCTTTATCTCTGCCCCTGTGTGATGTCATTTAAACGTGCGTCTGTGTGATTTGCATGGTGGCCAGGTGTTCGCTTGAAGGTGCATCTGTGTGATTTGCATGGTGGCCGTGTGTAAGGCGGGTGTCGTGCCAATAGGGAGCTTTTTTGTTTTATGGTTTCCTATGTTGTTTTTAATTGGTTTAACTCCGTTTTTGGAGTTTTTTTCAGTCCATATGTGGACTTTCTCATTTATTGTTAAATGCCTTAGTCAATGTATTTTCTTCCAATCCATATGGACAACCCAAAAGTGTGGTATTTTTGTACATTTTTTAATTGTCCCGATGTACCTACAGGGTCGCCGATTCCGATGTTTTTACCCACTCTAGGGCTTCGGATTGAGTTTTTTTTTCCCCCTTCGGAGAATTTTTGAGAAAAGTTTTTTTTTTTTTTTGGGAACTGCTAATCATTCAATCAACACTTCCCAAAGGCTACAAAACAGAAGAGGATACATCTGAATTTAACAAACTAATTAAAGGAGGAGAATGCAATTCAGTTCCGAGCCAGCTTGACCGTTGTCTAGACAAGAGGTTGATCCTCACACTAACATTTTATCGTCCGGCAAAAAAAAAACTCGAAGCATTTGTCATTATCAATAAGATAATCCAAATTCAAAACCACCTCCAATTCCTCCATATGTATAGCTTGTATTCCATCTATTTGATTATTATAGGAAGAAGGGCAAAGCTTAAAATTTAACAATTCTCTCTCTAACTTGTTAAACCGGACAAATTTTTTGGAATAGTCAAGAAAGAAAACATGGATTAAAATTTTGGAACAAAGAGAGTAGAACGCAGTAGGTTAAAAGGATCAGATATATCTCACCGAATGATGGCAGGGTTATCTCATTCGAGCTCCATTTTAGAATTGTTATTTAGCATATGGAAAGAGAGGACAAGCTCATTATCACAACTAACAAGGGCCTCCAAGAGGCCCAATACATTAGTTTCTATTTATTTATCCACTTAAAAACCAATGAAGACTGAAGAGAAAGTCAGCCAAAGATAATGGAATTAACTAAGGTAATTGATTTTCATGCCCCTAAATCGCTATCCACACTTATGACTGGTTGGTTAGAGTGGCCATCGAGGCCCTACCAAATATCATTTCTTTAATATGCGGTAAGATTGACGCAAGGTCTCTATCTACTGTTGGGACTTCTAAACCTCAAAAAAGAAAGAAAAAATGTATATAAATAAAGAAAAACAAAATCCAGCGAATCACATAGATTTTTCATTTTTCATCCTTAGTCTTACAGAATGCACTCCGAGTCCCAAAAAAAACTATATTTGTAAAATGTGTAATTATACTACCATAATGACGAAACTACCCATCTTTGTAATGAAGTGATTACCCTTGTTTCCCTTTCTATCTTTGTCCTCTGCCGTTACCCACCATGCACAACACCAAACGAGTGACGAGGACCATAGGATTACCTAACGAATCAATGTTGCCAAATCCAAATCTCAAGAGTATCTTTCTTTGATATGATGAAAAACTAAGTTCTTCCTCAATTCGATACCATTTAGTTGAAATGATTGGGGCTCATATTTTGCGCTTTTTCCCATCAAATCTCAAGTCTTTATAGTTTTTGTGAAAGTTAGAGATGTCAAAAAATGGGGAATTTGCAGAGGACCTAAAGTGTTTGACATTTGGACTGAAAGAGTTGTTACTCTTGAATGTGACGGTGCTAATGGGAGAATTTCCGGTGCTTGTGTCGTTTGCACAGGACGAGTGTACAATTGGATTGTTGCAGCAAGAGTAATGGGGCCAATCCAGCCCATTTCTGGTTTTAATCGTAGTTTCTTAATTGTTTTGCTACATATTTCATCACGATGGTGGAAAGTAGAAACAGAAGATGGTATGATCCAGACCGTCTATTTCTTGTACTCCTTCTGATTTAGAGATTTAAATTCTGATTTAGAGAGCAGTTGAAAAAGTACTAGTTAAAATGAATTTAATGTCTTCTTAATCATTTTGAATCATGTTTATGAAGGAACATAGCGAAAGAAATAGATGACAAACACAATCGAAAGCCCCAAGCATAATGTTACACATGCTTCATACACCAATTTGCTAGATAAATGTTTAACTTTTAAACTATAGGAAGTTGATTAGTTGAAAAGTTCTACAAAAAGCCCATCTGGTCCTAGATGTAGGATTTGTTCAAACAGGAGAGAGAATTTCAAGAAAGGGATAAGCACAACCGTTAAGTCCTTCATCGATTAATTCACTTGGTTCGAGATCACGAAGCACATTCAATTTGTTGCACTTCAGATAATAAGACATCACTTTTCCTGGAATGGCCAACACTAGTGCGTAATCTTCTTTTTTCTCGTCCTTCACAACACACAGCACATAAAACTCAAAGAGGTTTTCCATCTTAGGAAATGCAGATAATATGGTTCTACGATCGACCCAGTACTTCTCCATCCGACGGCTAGTGTCACTTTCCAACTCTAGGAATGCAAATCTCATAGTAGAGTTTGAACTAGTCTGAATAAGTATCAAACGACCACCACATTCTCCAAAATACTTGATACTACTTTTAGAAAGAATTCTTGGAAATGGAGGGAGTGGCAATGCAGTCATCTCGTCTGCATCAATGTCGAATCTCAAGAGGACATTCCTATGACTTTTACTTAACCAATGAATCGCTCCTTTCCAAAAGACACCACGACCAGAACATGTATCCGGCGGAAGAATCTTTTTCCAATTCCCCTACTCCGAATCAAACATATCAATTTCAAATGACCAAGGTTCCAACTTACTACGATTGTAGTAACTACCCACGACAACTTTGTAGTGAGGTGATTTTGACGGATCAAAAACCAAGTAAACACCACGATGAAGAGCTGATCGGGATGAAAGTCCACTAGGTTTAGGAACTACTTTGTACTTCTATGTGGTCAAATTACAAACAATGTATATCCGTTCGCGTGCAAATCCAGTCTCGCACAACAGTAAGCCATTGCAGGAGTTTAGAATTCTGGGTTTATTGACATTACCTTCAACGCCACCGAGGAAGGAGAGAGGTGGGAGATTCTTGTAGCCGTGAAGCGAGACAGACATGAGTCGGCCGCGGGAATAGAAATACAAGCCTGAGATTGAAGGCCTAGGGTTTCGGGTGGAATGGTTGATGGCGAATTGGGAGTTGGAGATGAGAGAGAGCCAATGCTTGGACACGCACTTGAATCGGATTAGGGATTTCACCGGCAAACATAGGAAGATTTCTATAAGGAGATCGACGTTGCTGGCGATGAATTCCGCCGCTGGTGAGATTTCCGACGGAGTTCCTTCGCTCTTGATTGCCTTTTGTCTTTTGGTTGATTTTTTCGGAGCCATTATTGCAGAGGAGAGTAGAAGTGATTATAGTGGAACGTGGGCCTTCATTGGGTTATGATTCATGTTTATCAAGCTACTTGATCGGCTTCAGTTCCTCTAAGACTCGATTAAACTCGCTTGAGAATGACTTGTATCATGAACAAGTTAAACTTTCAAATGAAATATGAACAGCTATCTACCTGGCTCATTTGGCTTTATAATTTCTCATCGGGAAGAGAAGATACACTAGCCTAATTAGCCAATCAAGTACTAGGAGGATGTATGAATCTAACCATTTTAATCTTTGGATTCACTAAACAAATCTAGAATTACCAAACTAAGAAGCACGTATATGCATCTGAGACACGGACATGACACCGCAAGAACAAACACATACATTATTCATCAGAAAAGTAAGACACTGACACATTGCTAATACATTGACCATAAAGTTGTTTTCCAAATTTGATTTGTACTTGAGATAAATGAGAAATTTAGACAGACACAGGGCTCAAAAAATCCTTAACGTACCCTTTTCATTTGTTTGCACATTTCAGTTGTTAGTATAGTAAAGATATGATTAACCATTATAGTTTTATACCATCTAGGAGTAGTACATATGTAAATTGACTCTTTTCATATTACACGTGATAATACCTAGAAATATTCTTTTTTCCTTTTTGCCAATGGCGGCTCCAGGAATTCTCACGAGGGTGTTCAGAAATTCTACTATTGTCCTTTATAAATCATAATTGTACATAAAAAAAAACTATTAATATCAATTGCCCTTGACGACTTCATATTTTGAAACCGTTGAATAATAGCCTCATTAACCGATGGAAAATTTTGCAAGTCAATACGGCTTTGTTTCGACAAGTTTTGGGGGTTGCTATCATCAAAAGTTTCAAGAGAAGATGACTCTTGCACTGATCTTGATTTTCATATCACAAACTTGTTCATGATTCCAACTAAGCAAACAAAAATTAAAACAGAACCAAAATTGCTATTATACTGTAGAAAAATTATACTAAGCAGTAAGCTTAACATATATTATACTTTATTATAATCAGTGGATAGATGTAAGCATTAGGCACATGTGTCATGTAAGCAATAAAGGAAAGTTTATTTATTTATTATAATCTGTGGAGTGGTGGACCATAACCACCTTAGATTTATACTATTTACATGTATAGTAGAGTTGTTTGTAGACCACCGACAAATGACAAACCTAAACTGAGAACTCACTCAAAACACCAGATTATCAAAAAATCGAAAAGAGGTCTAGCTTGTTACCTGTGGGCAATTGGCTGATTCAGTGATTCGAATGAGAGTCCGGAGACGATAGACGACGGTGATGGACGGAGAATGGCGAAATAGAAGTCCTCAGGAAAGGTTTCATCCCTATTCCTTTTTTATTTAGATAAACTACAGATTTTTTTTTCTTTTTCATTAATTACATATCATTCTCTGTATTTGTCTTTGCATAGTATTGAGGGTCCAAAGGAGATTAATATCATTTTTTTCCTTTTTGGTTCACACATTTTGGGTAGGGTGTTCAAACATTTAAGATAGGGTGTTCAAATTTTTTAGGCAGGGTGTTCAAACATTTTTGGCCGGGGTGTTCAAAATGATAAAAAAATTTATAATTTTTTTTTACATGTATTTCTAAAAAGAAAAAAATTTCAGGGTGTTCGGGTAACCACCCAACCTTTCTCTTGGAGCCGCCTCTGCTTTTTGCGTTCATTCGTATTTAGAAATATTATTTTGTTTTACTGTTGCAATTATACTCATTATAGTCTATTTTTTGAAATATAGAAATATTAAAAAAAGAGTTTTAAATTCTTTTGCATTCCAAAGCCAAAACCAGGTACATAGAAATATGTAGGAGACATGCTGGTTGGATTGCTCCAAATATTAGAAGCATCATCTTTGAAACTGCGATGCTTTATCCAAAATTCAGTAGCTTAGATGTTAATGGGAAGAAAGAAAGTAAGAAACTGATTCCGGAAATGAATAGAGACAGCGGCGGAGAGAGTAAGAGCAACTTCAGCAGCTAAGCTAAATGCCATTTTTGGCTATTTTAGCTTAGCTAAAGGAGCAAAACCCAGCTGCAGCAGCTTGGGTATTTCACTGTGCACCATCCATATGTGAACAGTGCTACGGTATACAGTATTTACCTATGCACTGTTCATCAGCTACCCATTATTTTATTCGTTTCTCTCTCTCTTCAACAGCAGCAGCAGACGATGGAGGCCGGCGACGGTGATGACCACAACACTTTCATAATAACGATAATGACCACAATATATTGCCACATACGGCAATAGCATGACTCGAGTCACAATTATTTCACACCAAACAAATTTTCCTAGCAAGAAGAACAAGTGACTCCTAAAGCAGCATATTCAAGAAATCTTACCAGATGGTATAGGATCACAAGAAGAACAAGTGTTTTGAGGATACTTCTTCCTTCTGGCAAAAACAACATCCTTTGTTTAAAGTCAGGACCTCAGTTTTCCCGATTGAATTTTGATAATCTGAGCCGTCCAATGTGTTTAGAACATGTTTTTAAAGGTCCTGGCAAGGAATCACCAAAAAAAAAGACCAGGAAGGGCTTCTTCCGGGCAGTTTTCCATACGAACCGTAGATATATATTTTATGAAAAACTGCTCGGATGAAGCCATTTCCAATTATTTTTTTCTTGACGATTCCTTGCGGAGACCCTTAAAAACACATTCTTAACACATTGGACGGTTCGGATCATCAAAATTCAATCAGGAAAGGCGAGATCCTGACTTTAAGCAAAGTCAGGATCTAGTCAGGACTCCCTGACATAGCTTACGTCCACACCTCCATTTTCCCGGCCATGTTGTGATGATCTGAACCGCCCATAGTGTTTAAAATGTGTTTTTAAGGGTCTACGCGAGGATTCGTAAAAAAAAATACCCGAAAGGGCTTGATCCGAGCGGTTTTTGATAAAACTGCAATATATGTATTTATGTGCAGTTTTATCGAAAACATCTTGGATCAAGCCCTTTCGAGTATTGTTTTTTGTCAAATCATCGCGTAGACCCTTAAAAACACATTTTAAACACATCCAACGGATCGGATCCCGCCCAAATGGCCGGGAGATGGAAGGTGTGGACGTAAGACTATGTCAGGGAGTCCTGATAGGATCCTGACTGTATATATATATATATATATATACAACAAACTTCCAATCCAAACTACCTTAACTTAATAAGTTACGGACCTAGGGGTTTTTTCAACTTTCCGGACCAAATTTCGACGATCCGAGCGTTTTTGGGAAAAACTGCCCCGATCAAGCCCTTCCGGGTATTGTTTTTTGCCAAATCTTCGCGTTGGACCTTGAAATCACGTTTTAAACACATCTAACGGTTCGGATCATCGAAATTTGGTCCGGAAAGTGGAGTCCGGACGGTAGGTCCGTAACTTAAGGTTTGGATAGGAAGTTTACTCTATATATATATATATATATATAAGGAACTCTCTAGTCCGGGACCCTTCGGTCCGGAACTCATAGTTCCGGATCAAATTTTCATGATCCGAACCGTCCAATGTGTTCAAAAGGTGTTTTCCAAGGTCCACGCGGGAAATCTTCAAAAAAAATCACCGGGAAGGGCTTGATCCACACAATTTTTTAAATATGCAGTTTTTGCGAAAAATTGCATGGATCAAGCCCTTCCCGGTATATATATATTGGATGGCGATCTATTGAGGACTCCCTTAGGATAATTCCGTGCGGACCTCACCATTCCGGATCAAATTTTGACGATCCGAACCGCTCAATGTTTTTAAAGCATTTTAAAAACATTGAGCGGTTCGGATCGTCAAAATTTGATCCGGAAAATTGAAAAATGGTGAGGTCCGCACGGAATTTTTGTTTGAGGGAGTCCTCAATAGATCGTCATCCTATATATATATATATAGAGGAACTCTCTAGTCCGGGACCCTTCGGTCCGGAACTCTCTAGTCCGGGACCCTTCGGTCCGGAACTCTCTAGTCCGGGACCCTTCGGTCCAGAACTCATAGTTCCGGATCAAATTTTCATGATCCGAACCGTCCAATGTGTTCAAAAGGTGTTTTCCTAGGTCCACGCGGGAAACAATTTTTAAAAGCATCAAAACGCTTCAATCCGGGATTTCCGGGATCCTTGACAGGATCTCCGGTATATATATATATATATATATATATATATATATCAATCCACTTCCCCTCCAAACTCCCGTAATTTGTTAAAAATCCTCCTGATAAAAAAAAAATTGTTAAAATCCGGACCTCGTTGATCCCGATCGAAATTCGATGATCCGAACCGTCCAATGTGTTTAAAAGGTTTTTTTTAGGGTCCCCACAAGAAATCATAAATAAAAATACCAGGAAGGGCTTTATCCGAGCCGTTTTTCACAAAAACTATATATGTACAGTTTTTGTGAAAAACGGCTTGGATCAAGCCCTTCCCGGTATTTTTTTTTTATGATTTCTCACGGAGACCCTTGAAAACACCTTGTAAACACATTTGACGGTTCGGATCATCGAAATTCGATCGGAATCAATGAGGTCCGGATTTTTTTTAAATCTGCGAGTTTGGACCGAAAGTGTGGTGTATATATATATATGTGTGTGTGTGTGTGTGTGTGTGTGAGAGAGAGAGAGAGAGAGAGAGAGAGACAGAGAGAGAATATTTCAAATAATTCTTGAAATTTAATACTTCCTATTATCCAATAAAAACTTAAAATTTCTAATAAGAAACTAAAATCTCCTACTCGATTAGTTACAAATGCTTTTTGACAAGCATTTGCTACAACTGGCCGTGTAAAACATATTAATAAAATACGAACACATTCCAACTAATTCCCAAAAAATATAAATTTGAAAAAACTCATATAAGCAAAAAATCTAAAATATCCTTTGACAACACGAGAAAAAAAAAATCATGAATGCATAATTATCGTGCAATCAGCCTCCATTTGCTTTTCTTTTGCCAGTTGGGTTGAGATTTTTTGCTAGTTATATAATGACTTAACTTATTGGTAATTAGATGCCTCTTTTTAGACTTAGATCTGGTAAATATCTGTAATAAAAACAGGCTAAGTGAGGCAATTCCTTCTGGTAGTAAATGCTGGTGGTGTGTCAAATCTATAGTTCGGAAGCAAAGCCGTATCAGTACACAAAGATGCCCAAACATAATTC